>JAOEHV020350519.1:0-11187 GCA_025447995.2 Isaurus tuberculatus | reverse complement strand
GTATTTAATAGTAAGACCAGACCAATTTAATTTGTTGTTTTATGAACATTTGGCTGATAAATTAAGATTGGAATGGCACAGTGTAGTTAGAAAAAGGGGTTAAGGGTTTGGTTTAGGATTGGGTTAGTGGAAAACAATTAGAGAGAAAAAACGGTAAAGAAGATGCAACAAAGACGAGTTTTTTTTTCATTTCATTAAAAATAGAAAAACTAACATGTTCATAAAAACTAACTAGTTAGAAAAAATTAACTAATTATAAGTAAAATTTAATTGAAATCAAAAATTATCTACAACAATGCATGCTGCAGGGTTTAACTTACTCTTCAATTGCTTTCTTTGCTTAAATGTAAGAAAATCAGTAGATGCACTAGTTAAAAAAAAAACTTATTACACCTAAATGAAAACAACTTTCCTGAGCTAATAATGTGCAAGTACTTACAACTCCAGATCCAATAGTGTCAGCAAGGAATGGATACTTTCTTATGAGAAGAAAGCTTACTTGCTCCCTTTCAGTTTTGGTGGGGTTCAATGTATACTGTCGAATGGCTGAACAAACATCTCTTGTCAGTTCATTTCTTTCACGTGATGTCAAGAATCCTTTTTTCAAAGATTCTGTGATATCATGCGAAAACTGGAAAGAGAAAATAAAAAGTGAACTTGGAGTATGTCCTGTGCTAAAAACTATTAGGTATTGGCCAGAAGAAGAAAAGAAAATAAACAGGTGTTTAGAGGGATCTTTTTAAAGGTAAACACCCAAAATTGTTGAAATGATTATTCATTTACCACATTATTTGACAGCAGTCGGGTTGGCACAGTGATAACTATCCTTCTGTGGTTAATAGGTAAAATGAGTACCAACATCTGCTGGAGGCCAACCTGTTAAGGGTTTTTGTCTCATCCAGGGGGAGTCAATAACTCATCCACTTAATACTATACAGCAACCAGAGATGGGCTGCAATGGGCCTCTTAGGATCATAAATGGATTTAGCTTAGCTCACATTAATATTTAGTGCAACTTACTGCCGTGGGAAGCATAAATTTTGCAATCCAGTTTTCTTTAATTGTTTGTTCCGGTTTGCTGAAGGCAGCTTTGGCAGAGTCTTCTGATGAGCTACAATCAGGTGATGAATACCGGCTTGAGGAAGAGCGAGAGTTTGTTGGTGTTTGAAATAGAGTGATTGCTGACAAACTAGATGATTCTGATTCATCATCTGATGAAAGTGGCTGGTGGATGAAAGGAAATAATACACAATTAAAAAGTTAAAGTAATCTTGCGGGAGATTGTATCCTTATTAGATTTATCTTCATGCAGGTAAGTTCTGCAAAAAGATTAAACACAAAATGGGCTTTGTAAAATAAAACTTAAACAAACTGGATCATACCCGCCCCATTGGTGCTCAGATTTACCATGAAGCTGCAGTGTTTTGTAATTTAACAACTGGAGCATTTTACTACTTCAAAAAATAAACAAGGACTGAATATTTAAAGAACAGATCATACCTTTGCACTTTGGCTTTCGTGTTTGTAGCTGTTTACCACCTTTCTAATCCTGGCAATTTGTCCCCCTTTTATCTTATACAAGGAGAGAAGTTCGTCGCTAGCCTCCTCCAAAAGATTCACCTCGAGAAGCTGTTTTAAAAATATGATAAGCACTGTTTTTAATTTCATCTTCTATTTGTTATAAATGTAATTGTTGATCGGATACAAGCTGAGGCCTATGTTCACTTTCAGGGCGGTGTATACATAAAATTTAAAAAGGGCTGTAAAATTGTCAAATATTGGGTGTAATACCGTCACGCAAAAAAGAGAATAATGGAGTAATTTCATCTTAAAAGAAAATCATAAAATTAAGTTTGGCCTACGGGACAAAATCCTGCGGAGGCAGTAAATTTTGGTACATTAATTTGGGCGCCAAAACGGTTTCGCCAAAACTCTTTGACTTTACCTCTTCTTCCAGAAGAATATCTACTGTATTTTGCTTAACTCCCTCTTTCAGTAAGCAATTCACTAGCATTGATTCCATTTCTACAACAAAAACAAAACGAAATTATACAACGAGCTTTGATTATTAAATACAAATGTGAGCCAATTAGTCAGCCATGACTGCAGATTAATTATGTTAAATCCTAAGTTCTATTCTTTGATAAAAAACAAAAGAAGTAAATTGGTAGGAAACACTTACCTTTTATATTTGCTTGTGAACGCTCAAAAACCACAGTAACTGAAGAAATCTACTGTAAAGTTTTAAAAAACACTTAAACACGTCCGACCTACCCAAAAACTGACTTCAACGTGGTTACTAGGCGCATGCGCACACGTCACCTCACTGCAGAAGAGCGGGAAAATAAATCTCGTTCCCAGAGTCACGATCCTTAAAGGATCGTGCGTGGCACTGGGACCGAGATTGCGGGAAAATATATATTTTTTTTTTTATTTGTCTGCGAGGAGGCTAGGCAAATGACAGGATACATGTGTAATCTTTGTCTAGGTTATTTTGCTCCTGATCTGAAGGTTTTGCTGAACCATATTAAAAGAATCCATAAAGATGATCCTAATTTCCATGTACTGTGCGGCATTGACGGTTGTTCCAAGACTTACAGGAAATTTTTTTCGTACCGAAACCATGTACTTCGCAAGCACCACGTGCCGGAACTTCTCCTAGAGCTTGGACAAAATGACAATAACGATCAAGCACCAGATGAAGTACATCCACTTGATCAACAGGTGAGGGATCAAGACAATGAGCTTAATTTTGAAACTGATCACGCAAAAGAGTGTGAAGACAATCGCCAGTCGAATGCACTTTGTTTGCTTCGATTCAAAGAAAAAGGCAGTGTTCCTCAAACGGTTGCCAATTCATTTGTCGAAAGCGCCACACAAATTGTTCAAAGTAGCATAGCCTGTCTAAAGCGTCGAGTCAGAAGTAAACTTGAAACAGTTGGCATGAATTTTGAAACTATTTCAGAAGTTACAGAATTATTCAGTGATACAAGTGATGTTGCTAATCCCTTCATGGGTATCGACAAAGAGCCTTTGCAGTACCGATATTACAAGGACAATTTCAATCTCGTTGTAAGTTCGACTTTATTATATATATTAACGTTGTATATTATATGACGGTCTCGCTTTCTTTCCCAAAGCTCGACAATAAACAATTTGTTTTCAGTAGTAAGAGCAATTGTTTGCACATATAATTATATACTATAGATTATAGATAGTTCTTTTGCAAACATACAGGTACAAATGTCAATGCATATATGTACTGTATGAGTGTTTGTAAACTGAACCTTTGAGTCCTAGAAAAGAAATCCAAGTCACTGAAACAAGAACCAAAGGATCCTCAAAGGTTTTAGTACTAGATAAAACAAATACTGCCAGGTGCCTAAAAATGAAACATGTTTGTAATGTTAATGCAAGATGGGCCTATCTTGCCAATTTGTGTAACCAATCAGAACACAGAATCTTACGCAAGCCTACCATATAATACTGTTCAATATTCACCAGCCAGGCAACAAATATGATGATAAAAATATATCATAACTTTATTTATTCTAAAATTGTATTTTACTCCTTTTTAATTTTAAAATTCCTTTTTAAATTGTTGCACTTTCTGGCAGCCAGCCTCTAATTGCAATTTTATTTGCAGTAATATTTTTGTAAAATATCGTTGACGGAAGCATACTGTACAGTGCTTTTTATTGTTTTATATTAGGGTCCTCAGAAAATCATTCTTGGAAGGTATCATGTAAGGGTCAGAAGGGGTACTAGAATGAAAAATGTTGAAAAAACAGATGAAGCATACTATGTACCTATTTTGGAAAGCCTGCAACAGCTGCTGAATTGTTCGTCGATTATGGAAGAGGTTAAGTAAACAATCTCAAGGTTCTTGTAACATAATAATAACTGAATTAGGATAATACTTCCTTGTAAGTCATGCCCACTGCTTTATTTGTTTTGTTACATTTGTATGACATTGTATTTTAGTGTTTGCCCCCAGAATACAAGAAGAAAAGCAACTGTTAGAAATGAGCTCTTCTGCTGATAATAAATATTTATAGTTATTACTGCTATAAATGTGAACATAGGCATTTTTAGTCTGACAGCTAGAATAAGATGATAATTTTTATGGAAAGTCGATTAAAATCTCTGAGAATGTCTTTGCAGGGACTGGATTCTTTTTACATACACTTTCTCAAATATATTTTATTATGATATTAATATCTCATTTTTGGTGGTTCTGTTTGTCATTGAATCCTATACATTTGCTAATTCAGCTCTGATTTTTGTTTGAAGATTGAAAACCCACATTCCAGGGATGATAATTTACTGAATGACTTTTGTGATGGTGAGGTATTCCATGCACATCCACTCTTTGGAAATGATCCTTATGCATTACAATTGTTGCTGTATTTTGATGAAGTTGAAGTGTGTAATCCCCTTGGTTCAAGGGCAAATAAGCATAAACTAGGTATGCTGTATTAAATTATTAGAAGTGTTCTTTAATTTGTTCTTGGCTTGCTATAAAAAAGAAACAGAAACCCATAATAATACATAATTCATGAAAGATTTTCCATTGGTCACACTCCTCCCAAATGCAATGGTCAATTTGGTATAATTTATATGTCTCATGGTGTTCAGTATGAAGCATACATCGATATCTATTCTATTGTATTGTCTGTAGAAGTTTGACTTTCATCTAATGTCCATGGATTTCAGATTGCATAATTTTAAGTGACAGTGGACTTGAATAAATTATTTGCAGCTGCTTTCTATTACACTCTGGGAAACATAAAACCTGAAAACCGTTCTAACATGAATGCAATACAATTGCTGGCCCTGGTTACAAGTAACAATCTCAAAAAATATGGAATGGATCCCCTTTTGAAAGTGTTATAGCCGATCTTCACCTTCTTGAACAGATAATTAGTTTGTTACATAAAAGTTTTTTTACATCCATCTTTCAGTATATTTATTCAGAAAAAGTAATGTTTGGCACAGATGGAACGGGAATGTAGCGACTTAAATTTAAGTGTATACAGACTAACTAATGAAATTGAAAAACTTAAAATGGAGGGGAATTCTTTTACAAAAACTATGAAAGTAAACTTTAAACCTGCTTATCATGTTTGTAAACAGGATGATGGTCATAAGTTTATAATTGATGGGCAATCACGATATTTTAGAGGGACAATTGCCTATGTATCAGCTGACAACCTTGGAGCACAGTTTATTGGGGGATTTAAACAAGGGTCTAAGCCGCACAGAAAGTGCAGAGTGTGTATGGGGACAGAAGAAGAAATAACAAATAATGTAAGTGATCTAATTGTTATTTCATAAGCATCCTGGACAACCATATGTAGCATGCATGCATGGTCATTGCAAATGCAAAACTAATAAATGATATCGTTTATTGTAAAGATAATTAACACACACCATCATGTATTGTATTATATGCACTATCTCAAAACTATGTTATGTAAATTGTACCACTCCTGTTATAACAAAAAGCAGATTTTATCAAGATCATTTCTCTGATGCAATTTTAATATTATATGTACATTAATGCTATTGTTATACAATTAGTTATTTATGTTACATTGAATTGTATATGTAATTGTCATGCATTGTCAGCTGTGGGAGCAATTCCCTGTACCTTTATTGGTTTTTGTAACTAAAACACTTAAATTGCTTAACAACTTTTTGCTGACATTAATTGTACATGTTTTGTCATAGTTTCAAGAGGACAAGTTTACTTTGCGGACAAGAGAGAGTCATGACTGTCATTGTCAACGTTTAGTCCAGGGGGATCACTTCAAAAGAGCTTATGGTTTGAACCAGCGATCTGTTCTCAATGACTCCAGATATTTTCATGTTATTGATGGGCTACCAGCTGATGCCATGCACGATATCCTTGAAGGTGTTCTTCCATACGTGACAAAAGAAGTGTTAAAAGTGTTTATCAGTGTGAAGCACTATTTCACTTTGGACCAACTAAACAGCAGAATTGTCCAGTTTGACTATGGCTACCACAATGACTCCAATAAACCTGCCAAAATTGGTGCAGCAAAATTTGCTGCAAGTGATAACAGTTTGAAACAGCATGGTAAATATTGTGTATAATACCTATGTGTGATCAATGTCTACTGAATACTAGAAACATTTTTATTTGACATGTCATTCCTTTGTGCTCAGATAACGTGTAAAATTATGCTGTAATATTGTACATAAAAAAAATATATATATATATATAGAAAAATCTTCGGCAGTATTTAATGTATGAGTTGGAATTTTTATTCATGAAAAAATAATCATTGGTCAGAACTTTGTATTCCTAAAAGGAGCAACTCTTTCACAGAGTACTTGCTTTAAATATACTTATGGGTGCTATATAGTATATATTTTTTATTCAGCAAACCAGATGTGGTGCCTTGGACTTTATCTACCTCTACTTATTGGAGACTTTGTTCCACATGAAGATGAACATTGGAACTTATTGTGTACACTCCTACAAATTGTGAAAATTATCTTCCTGCCAATAATAAAAAGAGATCAGATCCCATATTTGCAGGTTCTCATTCAAGACCACCATGAGCAATTTCGACAGCTGTTTCCAGAATGTTCCATAATACCAAAGATGCATTACATGATACATATGCCAAGCACCATTCTAAGGTTAGTTACTGTATATGATAATTAAAATGATAATTAAAAACCAAGTTTCTTAGCAAACAAAGGTACAGTATAATTTTTTAAATTTATTTTACTATTTGCATAAAAATGCAACATCAATTTTTTCAAGGTTTTGAAATAATTATGGCTAAAGATTATGATTTTATTTTTTTAACTTAGATATTATTTAATTTCATCTGTCTGTCTGTCTGTCTATTCACTGTCCAATGAAATTCAAGTGTTCAATTGTAATTGTTTATTAATAACTTATTTTGAAATGGTGCTTGTGTGAAGGATAATCATAAATAATTGTTCATTAAGCACATTACTTTAGTTGTGTAACATCATCAGTCTGTGATCATGGTTCAAGAATTGAGAGCCAAAGCTTAGATTGCTAATTATTTAACACATGGTTTCAAATGTTTAGCCCTCTGGCTGTAACAAATAAGTATATACCGGAGGGTAGAATCATGAATTTTGACAAATATTAATTGATTTGAGGTAAATCCATAGACTGGGACCACTGATTCGAAGTTGGTGCATGCGGTTTGAAGCGAAGCATCATTATTTTAAACGCCTAGCAATCATCATTGGCAACTGGATAAACCTGCCATTCTCACTTGCAAAGCGTCACCAAGAAGGGCTATGCTACAGGCTTCAGTGTAATGAAGGAAGTCTCACTTCATTCATTCAGAAAGGAGTTGAAATAGGCCCAGGTATGTACCAGTTGGTGGGTTGCTTTTACTTGGAACCCTAATAAACAGTTTACCGTAAATAGTGAAGAATGAAGCCTAACATGGATAAATATATGAACAAATACAGGTATAATTATTGTTGGTGATGTGTTCAATGTATACTTCCCATTTTTTTCTTTTTTCTTAATTTTTAACTGAGAATAAAATAAATTTTGTGTATATTTAATTTTTTTACCATGTTATATAAGAGTCATAATATGATGATGAATGAATACTCTTTTTGTTGCTGTGGTTGTTGTTGTTATTGTTTATTATTATATTAATAATAATAATAATAATAATAATAATTATTATTATTATTAT
This sequence comes from Isaurus tuberculatus, assembly GCA_025447995.2. Taxonomy (NCBI): domain Eukaryota; kingdom Metazoa; phylum Cnidaria; class Anthozoa; order Zoantharia; family Zoanthidae; genus Isaurus; species Isaurus tuberculatus. The sequence goes on along the minus strand of JAOEHV020350519.1, from coordinate 3,460 downwards.
TATTATTATTATTATTATTATTATTATTATAGGGAAATGCACCTATGTTGGTGACACTGAATACAGCCACTTGATTCTAGCAGACTTTGCTGGGGTGAATCTTCAAACTCCTGTTTTTAAGTAAGTTTATTTGTACTGGTAAGAGTCATCAAGATAGTTGTCCTTTTTGTGCTTTATTTTAAACTGTATGTTTGATTTGAAATCATATTATTTCTTTTATAGGGCTAAATGGGTAGCCATTCTGGGAACAAAGTTCAAAGTTGCAGCAACACTACATATTGGATTTGATGACAATGAGTTTCCAGCTTTTTGGGAGATCAAGGAAATTTGTGTTGTAAACAAAAACTATTTGAAAACTGCGTTTGTTGTCACTGCAATTGAGACAGTCGAGTTTAATGAACACTACCAGAGCTACGAAGTTGTTGCCCCATTGAGAAAGAATGTTAAACTTGTTTATTTTAAGGATTTTACCTGCCATGTTCCACTTAACCAGGTTAAACCTAATGGGCTAAGAGGAAGATCCAAATTTATTAGTCTAAGATATGAAATTGAACCATCAGACTGAAATTTTTGAAAGTAATTGTTGCTGTAATAAAGTGCAAGGGTGTGGGTAATTTAGAGCCAATCTTTTTCTTAGAATTATACTGTAAAGAGAGATTTAAGAGTACTAAATGGTTCATACAATATATGATATTATTTATTCATTGTAAATTTTATTACTTAGATTATTTCTATAAATAAAACTACCTAGACATTTATGAACAAAATACATGAAAACCAATGGTACAATTTTTTATACTGCATGTTTAGATTGTGTGTAAATGGAATTATTGTGCTTAATAAAAAAAAAATTTTCTTCGAATGTTGGAGTTAAAGCAACTCTTTAACTTCTTTACTCTAACAATGGAGTTATATTAACTCCTATCGAAAAACCACAGTTTTGGAGTAATATATTGAGAGTAAATTTAACTCCTCAAGGGGAGTGAAATTTACTCCATGCCGTATTTATAAATAATTTACTCCTCTAGGAGTGAAAGTAACTCCATTTTAAGAGTAAATTTAACTCCTTAAAATTTACTCCCCTCAAGAGAGTTATTTTGACTACCCCCATGGAGTAAAATTAACTCCCTGAAAATAACAGTGTATAACTACATTAAATTGCGGCCAAAATGTGTTTACGTGTTCTATAGTTAGAAACAAAGCTAGCCCAAGAAGTTGTAAAATTGCTAGGCTAGCTACCTTTTGGAAAATGTAAAACGCCTCAATAGTATTATTATCAACTTGCCATATGATGTAAAAACAGATTGACAACAGAACTGATGAGGTAGCAATCACCAAAAATTGATAAATCTACATGACTCAGGCAAGTTTGTCTATAGCAATCATATTGTCATGCCTTTTAAAAGTGCTATGGTAACGCTGCGTAAATGTGAAATAAAAGTTAATTTTAGAATCAAACTTCCCTTTTCATTAACAAGATAGGTGACGCTAACAATCAATGACTTCCTATTTACAGAAATGGTATTCATAGCTTAAAAAACCGCGAGGCGGAAAAGTTAAAACATAATAAACGGTAGTCAGTTTTATTTAGGCCTAGAATTTGCACTTGGATGAGCCAGCATTGTTATTATACATTGTTTCAATCGAGGGACAGCCGTAACTCGTACGGGATTTGTAGAACTATTAAATCAATCCCCTGAAGTACCTTCCATGTAATAAACTCAACATAAGTTAACTTTTTCAAATATTTAAGAGTGATAATATATATGAATCTCAATTTAATAAATTTCAAAATATCAACAATATATAATAGTGATAACTATAAAGGGACAACACTAAAAATGTCAATAAGAATGCTTCCTTTTTTTCACTCCTTCGATTCCATTCCAAATAATGATTACTCTTAGATTCTACAGTTGCAAGGAAGCTATTAATAAATTTATATGTGCGCTCTTTTTTTTATTAAAGAAGTCTTAGACCATGTCATTGTATAATACAAATATATACATACATTTTTCATTGAATTCGCTTGTAAAAGCTGCCATCGAGGAAAAAAGAAGCTCTATATGATTATAAAAGGACACAAAACTCAAAAGATGCCTAGTTTTCTTTGTTTGATTTTTTTTTTTATTTAACAGGATTCTTGAAACTACTATTTGAACTACTTTTTTTTCTAAAGTTTTTATCTAGGCGTCATAGATTGCTTTTATTCATACATTGTAGCAGTCTCACATATAATTTGAATACAGAGAAGTATATCCACGGAATAAATGAGAGTTTTTGTATTTCTTAAATTATTTAATGCCTTTTAGTCTGACTTGTTGATCAACACTAAGACTCCAAGTACGATAAATGGCCCATTTGTTCTTCAGCTTCTTTGCTAGGCTACTCGGACAGGTATAGTGCCATTTGTCATCGAGGTCAAATTGTTAATAAACCCCTTGGATACAAAGACAGGGATCTATACAGGCACAAATAATTAAAAATATTGATAAAAAAGGTTAAAAACCAATGACAAACCGTGCACGATAAATTTCTTAATTGCCTATACGTTGGATCACTTAAAAGGATTATAGATCTTCCCAAACAGCGCCAACAACCACACCGCCAAGTAACAAGAGGAACACGATTTTTTTTATTTTAGGAAAGATATGGCAAGGATGAATAGTTTCCGACCAAAGGAACCATTATAGTTTAGACGCAGAAAGCTAGACAGATGCTTGATAACACAAGGATATCCTGTCTATACCTTTGACCGACAATTTTCCGTACGAAGAGTTAGCAGGACATTATCTAATTATTGCAACCGGTAATTTAAAGAGTTTGTTATCTAAAAACAGTGAAATAATAGATGTGATCGTCATCAACAAATTTATTTTTTCCTCAGTTAACGACTGCCTTTTCTGAAACGTTTAATGAGTACAAAACATGCACACAGTCTTGGAACTATTTTCGAAATTGTGAAAGTTCGCTTTCTCAGTTTTAAACAAAGGGGGTCTCATTGGTCTAAATCTTCTAAACTTTAATCGATAACTGACGCTTGAGATGTTTAGATGATTACCGAAAACCAAAGTTTTAAAAACTAACAACTGAGAACCATTGGTGTCCCCATTCAGACCTCGACAAAGATTCAGTCTATCTCAAAAATTTAAAGCTCATGATTATGTTCAAAACAAAACTTTGTTTCCTTTACTTCAAAAATGAAATATATCTAGTATTTTTAATATCTGCAATACTTTCATTCCTGGAAAACGCAGCAGAGGATGACCAAGATACAGATGGGATAGCACCGTGAAAGAGGTTTTAGCGGATCCATATACAAAATGGTACAAGAATTGCGCAGAACAGACAGATGTATGAGGGCCACGTGTTAGATAACTCTTTGGGTTAATCGTGTCACCCTCCTTAAATAAAGTCTATTGTATTGTATTGTATTGTATTGTATTGTATTGTATTGTAT
>JAOEHV020350422.1:0-11187 GCA_025447995.2 Isaurus tuberculatus | reverse complement strand
TGTTTAAAATCTAAGTCAAGTACAAATCAGTATACTCAAATTAGAATATGGGATATATTTCAATGTATTGACTTTTTCGCCCTTGTAACTTCTTCCAATAATCTCTGAATAGTGTAAAGTTATCTTGTTAAAGATAATATTGTTTAAAATCTAAGTCAAGTACAAATCAGTATACTCAAATTAGAATATGGGATATATTTCAATGTATTGACTTTTTTCGCCCTTATAACTTCTTCCAATAATCTCTGGATTGTGTAAAGTTATCTTGTTTAAGATAATGTTTAAAATCGTAGTGAAGTGCAATCAGTATGCTTTTAGAACATGGGATATATTTTGATGTATATTGACTTTTTGCGCCCTTGTAACGTCTTGCAACAGTCTCTGAAGAGCTCAAAGCTGATAACCTATGGATATAGGATCAATCAAGTGTCTGCGATGGTTTTTATCATTTCTAACAGTTGCCTTTTCAGTTAAGTACAAAGTCCTAGAATAATTTTCCAGCTTTTATTACGCTTCAGTCTCCCTGTAAAAACCCGGTACAAGCACTATCAGGGAAACGATCGAACGTTATGTCGCGCACGGCCTTTTAGGTGACTATTTCTACGAGTACGTGTGCGGCAAAAGTTCTAGTGACAGTTCAAGTTACGTGGCGCCGCAACAAGACTGCTTTGGCCAGCCGAAATACATTGTTCTTTTAAGAAAAAAAAATTCTCATTCGTATTGTCAGCCTCTCGTTTTCATGACAGACATTTGTCTCATTGCTTTGCTATAGAAGCGGAAATCTCAGCTGTTTCGTAATTAGGCGCTGAACTTTACATTAAAAGCTTGTTTATATCATGACTCCATAATAAGACATGGAAACAGAGGTTTTAAAAACACTGGTTGTTGTTTCCGCGTAGTAATTCACTGTCGCAGAAACTTTTGAGGTATTTAAATACAAAATCAAAATGCTTGCAAAAAGTGTAAGAAACCACGACACCAATTATCTTCTGAAACTTGCCATTAGTGTTTTAATTTATGTACTGTTCGTGGTTAATTTCTGTCGCGTCTTTTCAATCCTTTAGAAACTCGAATGGTTTGAAATTGCGTGATTATCCTCTTATCGAGCATAATCGTTATCATTTTAATGATTTTAACCCCTTTTAACATTCCAACAGCTAACAGCACTTGTGGTTCGTGCGTAAAACTCTTGCTTGCGTGTTGGCAGTCATGGACATGACGTCACTTATTGACCAATGATTTGTAGATCCTTCCGGAAACCGCCAGCAGAATCGTGTATTTCAGCCGACCGAATATTGACGACATTCTCCGACTGTTGCCGATAGAAATCGTTAATAGCTTGTAAGCGGTAGTTGTATAATGAATTTTAGGGGATGAAGCAATTGTCGATGAGTTAGCACTTCGTTTCAGCTAACCAATGAATGAGGAAATTTTTCAGTTTTCTGACGATTACATAAGATTTTATTTAAGACAAAGTATAAAAGCTTTGATTTTTTTTTTGTTAATTAGTCATTAGCGGATTAAATAAAAAGCTTTGTTTAGTTGGTTTGTTAGGATGTGCCACATTCTTTACTCAATGGGAAAGTTTTTTTTGGCCGTTTACACTTTAAATAAAGTTATCTTACAATTCGTCAATTGTTTGTTTTTTTATTGAACGTTGCAAAACACTCCCAAACATCATTTCAAATCTGCTTCAACTACCGACCGATTAAATTTTATTCTTTTCTTTGATTTATTATAATCTTCATTATTATGCTTTTTTAGAAATGTAATAAAATCGGATGCTGCGTCGGTGTTTCTATAGAAACAGTTTGGTAAATTTTGAAGTTATACACCGTGGAAAAAAAAAGATGTTGACAAAGGACTACAGTCCGAAACGTCAGCATCTTTTATTTTCCACGGTGTATAACTTCAAAATTTACCAAACTGTTTTTTACAAATGGACAAACTTATTCCCGAAGTGTTTTAGGTTATATTTTACGCGCAAAGACATGGAAATGATCAGTTGAGTTTAGGGGGATTTTAAATCAAGTGAAATACGGAAAGTGAAAAAGATATTTACATGTATGTGAAAGTAGTAAACTCAATATTTTTTTTTATTATTTGAAAGGAAACTAGTTGAAAGAAAGAGTCCGAGATACAAACTTGAGTCGCCATATATTTGAGTATTTGAGCTAATAAAAGAAACCGACTCATGAAAAGTTAGCGGGATTTTAATACAATATCCGGTGGAAGTCCGAAAGTGGAATAACGTTTCTTTTTGCACGGTAATGTGGGCATATGCATTCAAAATGTTCGTTGTCAACAACTTTTCCACTTTGTCTGAGTGAGTCCGGGAAGTTTACAAAAGGTATGGCTTTGAGAGTTTACAATTTTTCAATTTGACTACAAAGTCAAAGCAAAACTAAAGAGATTAGTATTCATATTAAACCTAACGTTTGGCGGTTGGCTGTATTTTGCTAAACAAAGTAAAGCGAAACGAAATTCCCTGTTACGAAACAAGCTTTGAATAACAATTAGTACCTCGTTCAAAGTCAAAAATGATTAGCTGTAAGATTTTTTTTGTAATTTACATTTTTTGTAAGCGAACTCAAGAGGACTTTGGGTGTTCTGTCGGTCTGTATTTTTCGAGGTGAAGTCAACAAGCAAGTGTGGAATGGTTTCAAAGCAGAAACGGTTTTCTAGGTCTTTTTACTGTCTAAGAGTTCCACAACGTAGAATATAAAATTGAGAAAAACAAGCAAAAAATATTTGTTTGAAAAAGAACTCCTTGTTTACCGTGATTGTGTGATTGCACGGAATCAGATAAACGAAGGCCAGCTTGTCTTGGTACAAAGCCAAGACAGATCACAACTTGTTTGTTTATTCGTTCGCACTCGCGCCAGGGAAAACCCAGTTGTCATTACATTTACAGTTGGCTGTGCTGACATCAGGACAAACAAAGAAAAGAGTTTTTACTGTAACTGTAACAGTTAGCTTTTCAACACAAAAATTGAGGCTGCTAAGAGCCGTCTACTAAATTGAAATCCCAGATATTGTTGACCACGATCGTCTTCGTGTTTGTAAAATTAACTAAAGGATGAAATTTATTCCTTTGTCACGCTTGTTTGCGTGCTCATGCGCTGATGCAGAAAAATTTCCGTGTGATTTTGAATAGACATTACTACATTGAGTAATGTAAAAATTTTGAGAATTGTGTTTAAGCGCTAAACGAAAGTAATGGCATATACTATCACACTGCAAACCTAAAAAAACAAAATATAAGCCGCGTTGTTTTTTCGGAACGACGCGACCGTAATTTTCAGCTCTGTTGGTTTGTTTACTGATTCTGTTAATTCTAATTCACGACGCTCTCTTCTTTTGTTGCCCATGCACGCTTGAATCAAATGTTTTTGAAACGCGCCAGCAGTTTTGAGGTAGTTCACCTGTTTGCCTTAGATTCCACCCCTAAACAACGATTAAATTTTGATTTTAGAACCAGTGATAACAGTGGAAAAAAATTTTAAAGAACATTTCTTGGTTTGGTGTCGCAGTGATCTCCCTATGGTTTTTCATATTTGGCGCTCGTTGTATTTAATCACATGTAACTTTCGCTCTCACACGCGCGATTAAAGCTTATAGTTTCGTGCCAGGTTTTTGACCAATAAATTTCACGAAACCGGAAATGGATGTGACCCACGTTGTAACAAGACGTGGCTTTTGGAGGTCACGTGAGATCAGTGCGCAGGCGTAATGATCTCATTCAGTTGGCGTGCGGATATAAATAACCTTTTTGGCAAAGAATTTTCATGATAAAAACAAAGGGTATTCAGTCAAGAACGAGAAAGGACTTTCAATTGAAAGAAATCTAAGACCAGTGTGTTTGCGGTTTCAGCGGCTGTTCTGAAAAGAAGAACTTGAAAATAACTGCTCAACTCTTTCCGAAAAAAGTAAGAGTATTTTAAAAGAATCTTGGTAATATTTTTGCCTTACCTATCTCTGAGATTACGTCAGTTTTTCACTATCACGTTCGATTTGGATTAGAGAATAAGCAATTGTTAGGCATTTGAAAGTGTTCTGCCGAAAAGCCATCGCAAAACTACACAACTTTGTTCGAACAGTTTTAACGACAAGCCTATATGATCTTTTTCAAGTAATCGCTGAGGGCCGAATTTAAACAAGTTTCTTGGTGGGTACGCGACTTAGAGAGTTCAAATTGGAGCGCGTGGAGGGCCCGCGTACGAGAAGATCGGCTCGTCTAAACCGCCGTCAAACAGCAACCAACTCTCACGAGAGTGCCATGGGATCTAGAATTTCGGCAGTAAAACGAAACGACCACAATGATAACAGACAAAGTGGCTTATTTAAGACTCATTTACCGATTCGTGAAGACGAAGATCGCGCGCGAGACTTGGCCAGACCTGAAAAAATTGACAATCTTCTTGATCGACCAGCGCTACCGGAAGCGACGCAATTGGACCACGCTTGGAACCCTAACGATCGCTCAGTAAACATTTTTGTCAAAGAAGATGATCCATTTACTTTTCATCGACACCCAGTTGCTCAGAGTACCGATTGTATAAGGACCAAAAAAGGGTATAATCGAGGATTTCACATGTGGGAGATACAATGGTCAACGAGACAACGTGGAACTCACGCAGTCGTTGGGGTGGCTACTTCAAAAGCAGCCCTCCATTGTACGGGTTACCATTCTCTTGTTGGAATAAACGAAGACGGATGGGGTTGGGATATTGTTAGGAACCGACTTTATCACGACGAAAAAGGAGTTTCACAGCTCAGATACCCAGTTTCTGGGAATGTGGAGCAGAACTTTGTCACTCCAGACAAATTTCGTATTTTACTCGATATGGATGAAGGAACTCTGGCTTTCGAGACTTGTGAAGGGAAATATCTTGGAGTTGCATTTAGGGGCCTAAAAGGAAAAACTCTTCATCCTATCGTTTCAGCCGTTTGGGGACATTGTGAGATCACCATGCACTATTTAGGAGGCCTTGACCGTAAGTGACTTCTATGTGATTTTTATCCGTGTTGTGATTTTAATGCCACGTTTAAGTCACTTCCGCTTTATTCCTACTTCGGTTTACCTCGCATAAAGGTAGTACTGTCTTTTGTAACGCTAAGAATCTTCTTTTACAGTGTTCGTGATATCGTGAATATATCTAAGTTTAGTTTGAGATTGGTTTTCATTTAAATCTTATCTATGAATAACTTTTTTATTGAGATGTGTTTGAAACTAACGATTTTAATGAAAGATTTTGTGGCCTCGTCGGTTTCCTGTACGTCACCAGAAATATCCACATGGGAGTGCTTTGTTTTATGTTTGATCTTTTGATTCCTGTTCATAAAGTCTATGAAAAAATTGTGTCTTGAAGGCCACTTGTCGCTAAAAATTCAACAGACACATTAAATTTAACAGGTTAAAAATTGCGAACCAGTGAAATCATACTCGTAAATTACACAAAGAGAGGTAGGATGATCGGGTCATAAAAGGAAATTTCTAAGAAAACTATTTTTAATACTAAAACGAATAAAGGAAACGAGAAATATCTTAAAGATGAAAACATCGGTTGTTTTAGCGTGCGCTGGCTATATACATTTCCTTTGTTGTAATCAGTCAATAGAACTGAATAATTCATACTTTTATTGTTTTCTTTTAAGTTTACATTTTTTTGAACTAGAAAAAACTTTTGTAAATATCCTCCAAGTATTTTACACTTTAAAGGTTTTTCTGTTTTCATAGCAATATCTGCAAACTATTCCTCTATCCATTGGCTTTTTTTGTTTTACTCAAGCAATGAACACTGCTGGCTTGCTTGGCCTTGGGGTCGTTGCGCTTTAGAACAAAGACCATCTTTTTCGCGCGTGCCGCCTGCCCAAATTTTCCCACCTGTTGCTTGTGAAAATGTAAGACTTACAAATGCTAAGTTACTAGGCGCTTTAGTCATCGAACAAAAACAAAATGGCATTTGAATACAGCGAAACAACGCAACAAGTTTCTAAGAAACAAAAGGTTTTTCAGGTCACCAACAATATCTCTAATTAGCGACTGCAATATATCGTTTCACGTTTAAAACTCTGAGACAGAACTTTAGAAATGTGAAGAGCTGAACTTTCCTATGGTTTCTTTTTAGCCTAGAACTTTTCTAATCGTTTAACCAGTACAGATAACTACAACTATTAAACCAATTTTCTTCTCATCGAAAATAAATTTTTTTCAATAAAAAGTGAAATATCAAGGTCAGATGGTTAGTAGAGAAACTAGTTTAGAAATCAAAGGGCATAAATATTCAGTTTCTTTGTCTGTATGAGAGTCCAACAAAGAACTAGAAGGTGAAAATTACCTGATAATTTTACAAAAAACAAAATTAACTATCGAAATTTATGCATATATTTATCCAAAATCTAACAGAAAAAGGAATAAATTTGTGTTAAAAAGTAGCAACCAACTGAATTTTTGTAGCATGTGAATTATCATTGAATGAAAATTCTTGAAAGGAGAACAATAAACAATAGCAATTGATTACCACAAAAAAACAGGACAAATTTGGTCAAATTTTTTGTGATCATTCTCTGCAAGAAGTAATTCAAAGCATTTTAACTAGGATCTATATACTTATTTTTTTTCGTTATAATCAATATTGTTGTATTTTTCTAGTTCCCTGAGGTTTCATTAAAGTTTTTTTTGTGTGTTGGGGGTGAATGTTAATTTTTCATTTGGCCATTGTTTTCCTTTGCTGAAGCATTTGAGATTCGTTTTCCCTGTGAGCCAATCAAGCTTATGTTTGTCAGCAATATAACATTCTGACAATTTCTTACCTCGAACTAACAAACTTCATTATGGAGCTGTTTCTTGTTATATATCATAAGATATGGTAATCGAATTCTTTAGTTTATTCAATATTATTACTCCCAGGACCCTTGTTGATAGCAGTTTTTTTAGAACTGAAGTGGTCATCCTGCTAAAATATGTTATTATTGTTATTATTATTATTATTATTATTATCCTCATCATCATCCTTAGTTTTAGGGTAAAACAAACTGAATGTGGAAGATCGGTTTTTGTCCATTCCTTGCATTAGAATTAATTTGAAAATTTATCATTTTTAGTTTGAAACTTGGTGTTATTTTATGTTTTACACGCCTGGATGACAGAACTTGGACATGTAGTTAAATCTTTGAAATGCTAGTTAAAGAATGCAACATTGTATTAAACATTTGTTAAATGTTATTTTTTCTAAGCATCAGAGGCCCAGTTTGTAGTTTATTTACACTTTATTAATAATTTTAAATTGTATCTAGTAGGTTCTACAGATTAATAAATATACAAAATACAAATATATCTGTACTAAACATATGTAATATATGTTACAATGTGGATATAGTTATTAAGATTAAATATTTCAAACGGTTTCTTTCAAACTTAATTTATTAACTTGAAGTTTTTTTCCAACTTGCTTTATTTGGGGTAAAGTAAATTCAGTCAAAAATGTTTTTATTTAAACTGATTTAATTACTTTGTAAACAACATTTGAAGGCTATATGTAGCTATTTTAGAATTATTTTAGAAATTATAAAGCAATTTTCCCCTATAGGCATTCTATAAATAACATAATTACCTTTGATCTATACTTGCCAATGGTCCATTCATATTTTTAGCTACAAGGCCTGTCAGTTTAGTGTTTGCTAAAGACTTTGTCTATAATTGTTCTTCTCACAAATAACTTTATATTTATTTAGTCTTTTTATCAAAATTAAGCTTGTTTTGTCAAGTTTTTTAACAGATTCAATGAATCATTGAAGTGTTGTTTAAGATCAATTTGGTGGATTGTTAAACCTTAAATATGCACTATTACTACTTGTAACTACTATGTATACTACTACCTGTTGTTAAGAGCAGCCTTAGCTAAGCTGTAAACTGCAGACTTCTAACATATAATGCAGGCTGCAAACTTAGCAGTATTGACAATTCCAGGGCTCAACACTAACTTTTCAACTTATTAGTCTAGTGGCTAGTGACAGCTTAGATGTTACTATAGCCAAAAAAAATTTTTTACTAACCAAGCGTTGAAATTCTGATATATCTTCCTTGAGAAAGACAGAAGCTATTTCAGTCAATTACATTTTGTTTACAAGCCAAAGTGGCTGGTGGAAATAGAAAACCTACTAGCCAAAACTGAATTTCTACTAGTCTGTGGCTAGATGGCTACTGTTAGTGTTGTGCCCTGCCATTCCCTTTGTCTTTTTTTCTATTATAGCCATAACAAAAATTAAATGATGTTAGTTAATACTTTATATTTTAATGAAATGTTTAGACAGGTTGATTAAATGTTACATTTTTTTCTTATAGCTGAACCACAGCCACTTAGTGATCTGTGTCGCCGAGTTGTTAGAAAATCTATTGGTAAAGAAAAAGTAACAAAATCAACTATTGAGAAACTTCCAGTTCCACACACAATGAAGCGTTACCTTCTATACCAACAGTGAGAATAAACTACAAAGGCTTTCTAGTATTAGAATCTGTTTTGAATTTTAAGAGGTCAGTTGAGTTCCCAAACCCTCCATGAAGTCGCAGAGCAACAAAACATCATTTACAGTTAACCTGTTCTGCAGTCACAGGAAAAAAAATGCAACTCTTCATTTAGAGTGCACTTACACTTAACATGAAGAAGATTGGTTTAAGGACAAGAGCACAAGTGTTTTGACGTTTGTATAAGGTCCTAAGAAAAACCTTTCAACTTTTCTTCCAATCAATTGTTAAGTTTTTTGTTTGGTTATAATCTAAGTTTTGTCACAAAAACAATGCATCTTGAGTGACATACAATATCTTGCTATAAAATGTTGCAATTCATAACTGCAAATGTCATTCATCATATTTTGCAGTCAGTTTTTCCAACCTTTTTAGGTTCGTGCGTGGTAAAAAGGCATACTGTTAGTACTTCACTAAAGTAATTTAAAATAATAGGCCACTTTCATTTTGAAAAACGGTTGAGGGACTATATTTGTGTAACACCAAACCCCAAACTCTTTGGCAGACTGAGCCTTTCTAGTACAGTCCCTTCTACTCAATAATTGTTGCATGAGTTAGTAACAAAAAAAACCAACAAGTAGTATGCACTATATTTTTACTTTTTGCAAAAAAAAAAAAATAATAATTACCATATTGTATCAGTGCTAACCTAAAAAATTTTTAAAACAAATTTTAAAATTTTGAAAGGTTAGATAAAAATACTTAATTGATGGATGACATTTGCAGACAGGCTAAAAATTCACTGATATTCAGTGAAATTAAATTTCATTATTCGTCACGGGGTCAAAATAATTCAGACAACTCAAAAGTTGTAGTAATATATATATATTTAACATATATATTGCTACACTATTAGTGGAGTTATATGTTGGGTAGGAACAAGAAGAATTCTGCCATTCATTGCTTTAAAAAATAGGGGCTAAAATATATTCGAAATATTGATGAAGCTACAATATTTAAGAAATGGACATTTATTTGAGTCAGAGGTACTAAATATTCTTAAGTATTTTTAACTTATAAGTATTACTGTAAAAAGATTAGTAAAAGTTAAATTATCATAGTGATCAGAAATGTAGGAAGGTTTAATTTTATGTTTTTTTTTTCAAAAAACTACGAGTTAAATCTATTTTATGATTATTGTATTTTGGTATTTATTAGTTGTTGTGATATTAAAAACAAAGATGTTAAACTATACAAAATATATCTTAGAAATCCTATGCAACTACGAAAGTGCAACGGGAACATCACATACATGGAATTATTTTTTTTATCTCCTTTATCTACCTCCATAGGAAAAGACAAAAGCAAATGACATAAGTTGCAAATTTTATTGCATCCTCTTGTTATGCACTTAAGCTGTTCATTTTGTGGTAAAGAAGGATTGATACGGACAATGTTGCAATCATTAACTAAAAATACGTTAGGACAACGGGGAACTTTAAACAATCCCTATCAATGTCCATTCTCATTTTAAGCCTTTTTTAGTACTGCTTCAATTGAAAAAGCTTTCTTAACAATTCCTGTACATTATAGAATGAGAGCTTGATAAATTATTTAAGATTAACTAAATATTATATTCTGATATCAGATCGTAAAGTTTTGTAGCTTTAAAAGATACGTTTGGTATTTATTGAGAGAAAAATATAACTTTTCTAGTTTTATGCTTTTAGCTTCTATCTTCATTAGCTTTGTGTATCAGAAGCTGTTGTTTTCAATTGAAAACCAAGGAAAACAGCTGGGTTTTATTTTCAAAGAAAAATAACTGTTTTTTTTCCTGCTATCGTGCTTGTTTTTCAACAATTCAATGACTTTTCAATCACCAGTGCTTATTAGGTATATTTATAAGATGGTTTAAAAGTCGGATCAATATTACTGACAAAAAAGTATTGTTATGTTGCTATGGTTTTGATTGGCTATTCTTTTTAAAATCCAAAAATAACTGGTAATTTAATGGTTTTTAAAAAGTTTCAAACCATTATTAATCTTTGATCAGGGTTATTTTGAACTTTATTTTTGGACAAAAACAAGATTAACAATTGTCCAAAACTCAGCTCTTAACGGATTGCAGACTTCAGATAATATGACACAATATTTCCTGTTTGATTGCCCTTTTGTTAAAAAAAGGAAATTGTTGTTACCTGTTTAATCAAAAGATTTTTAATGAACAATATATTTATTTCAGGTCAACAAGGATTCAGAGTATTATTTTTGTTTTATTATTTTATTTTATTTATGCTTCATAAGGTTTTGTTTGTTTACTTCAGGTTCTTATTCCTAGAAAAATAAATGCACTTGTACGTAAATTTTAAAGACATACTTCCAATTTTTCACTTTGAGGAAATATTTTATCAAATATTTCGCTAATAAACAGTCAGAAGACGTTTGTGAGAAGCTTGCGTGATATCGTTTCTGTGTTGCTTATTGCGTCCATTAAATTAATAGCAAAGTGCTTGATATTTTTCCCATATAAAATATTTTCTAGTTGGTCCATATTGAGACGGATATTTATTGCAGGAGCAACACATGATTGATAGTTTTCAAAATATTGTTTGTAATTAAAAACACTTTGCAATTAAATGCGCTCTACACGCTTTTTTTTTTATAAGAACCAGTAAATTTTGCTGAGCCTCATTGTTCTTAATTTTTTGGCGATTTCAGCC
>JAOEHV020350321.1:0-11187 GCA_025447995.2 Isaurus tuberculatus | reverse complement strand
AAGTGTACCGAGTTTCAAAAGTTAAATCTATACAAATAGTGATTTCTTCACCGGTACAGATGAGTCTTCTCTCTATGTTTGTTTATATTTTGATAGATAAGAAATCACCAAAAAAAATCATAGTACAATAATTATTTAGTATCTTGTGTGGGAATCTGAGCCTGATTGTTACCTATGCCATGCTGATGGGGCCCAAAAAGGACGAAACAGCTGTCCGTGGCTGCTAACAATCAGGCACACTTTTATTCATGGTAGATTTAGGGGTAATGCCCGCTACCAACGTCACCTAGTGCCCATATTAGTGGCTTCAAGTTTGATACTAGTACGTATGTACCACCTTACTTGTACAATAATTACACTTGAGCAACATTGCACCTAGTCTATGAACTAGATTAAAAGACAGATACTGTAAGTAAGTACATTGAGTGTTCTTGCAGTTTAATGAAGACGTACGAAAAGGTTTGGCGAGATGGCTAGAAAAGAATTTATAAAGTGGCTACAAAAAGGAAAATTCAAAAGCAGGAAAAATAAGAGACGTTTCGGCATTTATACCGTCATTATCAAGTTGGATTTTTGCATACGTATTGGCAAAAATATTAAAAGTGCGGTAAATATTGAAAAGCATAAACTGTATAAAGTGGCTTTGGTCAAAACAACAAATAATCGTACAAACATATGATCTATTGATACATTTTATCATTTGTAGCAAAACATCTTCAGTCCATAATAAAAACAAAAACGTGACAAAGAGTTGCCGTCTAAGTTTAAAGAGCTTTTCCAATTCATTACAGTTCAGAAGTGCCTCGTCGATCAAGTGCAAATACTAAGCTAATCAACTACTTTTTAAATTACATTGCAAAGTTAGAAACTAGTATCGAATCGAATCGATACAGATAAAAGACCATCTTCTGATTTTGGTTTAACGCGCTCTGTTTTTTTTATTCTTAAGGAAAGTAAAGGGAATAGCGAAAATAAATTCAATGGTCCATGTAATAGAAGATATCATATTAGCAATCTGCCTTATTAAATCGCAAAAATCGCGAAATTAAGGCTACGCGAAAATTAGTACCAATAAGATATCTTATATCTTAAAATACCTTTAAAAATTCAAATACAGTTTTATCAAGGTTCGTATAATGGGATATAACTGTAGATAAATAAGAACTGAGTTTCAATTTTTGAAAGTCTTATCAATCGAACAACAAGAATGCAGCTGTTTAGTCTATTCATGAGGATATTGGTGTTCTAGTGGATGGCAAAACCATTAAATAGTGTAAACGTTTCATTACTTCCCAGGAAAACTATCATTATACCATCGGCTGGGTAGCCTTGTTGCACAGCTAATTCAAATACCAGGAACCGGTTGTACAATGGTTGAATAAAGTTATCCACTGGATAAAAGTTATCCACTGTACAGATTTTGTATAGGTTTTATCCGCTGGATACGGATTTATTCGTTGGATAGCACTATTCACCCTTCGTACAACTGGCTACAGGAGTTTTGTTTTTGTAATTCTATTGAAACTGAAACACCTTAGAAATAAGGAGTGAAATGTAAATAAAGATTTGGCTACAAACGCTGTTAAGTGGAGAGTTATAGCCTTTGACATAATGTATCATCAAAATTAGTCGGCCGTTTTACAATGTGAAACTTTTTATGAATCGTATATTTCAATAATGAGATAACTCCTTGTTGCTTTTTGTGTAAACTAATACGAGGAAGGAAATTATTTTGAATTGAGTTTAGAGTAAAATATAATAGATAGCCCTAATCTCTTAGTCATCCAATTCGCATTTCATATTTTTCGCCTACTAGTTATTCGGTGAGCCAGAAATGTGTTATACAAACAGAAAAATGTCTTATATAGCAAATGTTATATCATCCATGTAATATGTTAACCTTCATTTCAGAAAACTGTTTTCCTAAATAAAGATGTCTGAAGTTAGCCTTAACTCAGTAGCTTTAACTGATTA
Source organism: Isaurus tuberculatus (assembly GCA_025447995.2). Lineage (NCBI taxonomy): Eukaryota > Metazoa > Cnidaria > Anthozoa > Zoantharia > Zoanthidae > Isaurus > Isaurus tuberculatus. The sequence continues at coordinate 9,213 of JAOEHV020350321.1, read as the reverse complement.
AGTTTGAAAGACTCGGTAAAACCAGAATTTTTGTTTTTACTTTGATTATTTATTGCCTTGTTATTATATTGTGTACCATATTTCATTGTAATGCCTGTTTCAGCCGATACTACCTTTACAAACTTAGCATTATTTTCTCCATCTTCCAAATAAACTCCATCCGTTTATCTGTTAGCTTTTTAGACAAAACAAAGATAAACAAATTCGCCATATTCCTTCCACTTTTAAGCAGAATTCTTCATAAAATTCTGCTTTTAAAAATTAAGAAAAGAGTTAATAACCTTATCTACTTTGCCTTGTTACTAGATTATATGGATGGTGTTCTCAAAGCTATATTATCTTTTATCACAACACATGTAATCTTTATGTTAGTTTATTTTAACTGACTGTTTTTTTTTCTAGCTGCATTTTTAATGAAGATGGGGGAAACATGTGCTTAAAGCCGGTCAGAAATCCTAACTTAGAATCTCTCTTTTAGCTATGTTCTTTACCTTAGAAGACGATATATTTTTGTTAGTCATAAAGATGAGATTTACAACATCAAATCTGATGACCATTTTCCGGCTTTTAAAGGACTATGAAGCACATAAAAACTCTATCCGTGAGACACCATGGCGTAAATCAAAGATAAACGATTTTACAATAAAATAACATTGTACTTACGTGATACTGGAGAAGCTATTGATGACCATGCGAGGAAAAGAAGTAACAGTACGGAAAATTTCATGTCTCACATGGAGATAGGTTTTGTGTACAAGAAAACCAAAACCACAAACAAAATCTCTACAGATTCCTAAAAGATTTTTCGTTCACAGATCACGGGTAACTCGGATACTTCAGAATAACAAATGAGTTACGATTAGTCGTTGTCGAGCCACCTGCTAAGTTGCTAAGGCTGCCTTGCGGATGACTTCATACAGTTCATTGGCGGGAAAACGCTGATTCACCAATCAGTGGTCAGCGCTGATGATGTAACAAAACATAGAGCGAGGCACCGCTCTTGAGCAGCCGTTTAAGACTTTTTAAAGTTGATTTTTTTGTGACCGAAACCAATTGAATTACAATACAATACCAACATTATTTGGTGACACTAAATTAACGTTACCTATTACTTGTTCGAGCAAATTAAGTTATTAATACAAAGAATAAAACCGACAACGGTTACGAATTTCGTTTGTATTTTTATTATTTCAAGTAAAAGATTACACATAAAGTCAAAGGATTTCTCGCTTTCTATGTTCATTTAGCTGGTACCGGCCGAGTCTACAAAAATCGAAAGCAATTTATCTTTAAGACAAAGTATAATCTTTGATTCTTTGATAGCCACCCTTATTCTTATAACTAGTACTGTCGTAGTAAACTTGATTTACATTATGTTTGTATAATGATTTTCAATACAAATATAATCTTATAAATTTTAAACATGACATTTTATCCTTTCTCATAAAAAAACTCTCGGTCATTCATCGAGTACATAGGAGAGAAAAATTTAGCATTTTTTAAGGAACTGACCATTAGAAAAGTGGAATTAAGGGAAAATCCAAAAAAAAATAAAAATAAAAAATTCCTGACTGAGAGGATGAACGTTGCAAAATTGTCACAAATCTAGCATTTGTTTTTATGAATTTTTTTTTAACGGTCTAACTAAAAGTGTAAGGTATGTTTTGTGATAACAACTGCATTAGCTCCAGAATTTAGTTAGAAAAACTAGAGTTTATTAACGTTCTTCTATTAAACAATTCTTGTATCATATACCACAACACAACATGGTCAACGGGCCTGGGGCTACCAATACTAAGTACTGCATACTGTATCAGCATCATGTATGACATGTGCGTGACAGGTTCCTCCAATTTTTTTTTTGCCTGAATTTTATTGTGTTGTCGTTTCTTGAAAGTAAACCTAAAAAGAGCCTCTGCGAATTTTGATTTAGCAGATTACGTTGCCGGATTTTTTTTTTTTTTTTTTTGCTCGGAAACGATAAAAATCAATCAGTGAGAAAGGCTATCATTTTATAATGTCAAAAACATAAACTTAGAGGTAAAAGTTAAGGTTCTAAGAAAAATGTTGTCTTTTTAAAAAAAAAAACAGAATATTTATCTTATTCAATCATTTTGATAGTTTACTTATTGTGTATTGCTATGTTTTGATATGTCGATATCAATTTGTATAAAAGTACCATTCAACCATTACTAATACTGTACATGTTATAATTAGCAATATGCAACCCTTTTTAAAGCTGAGAAGCTTCTCAAGAACATTTAAAACTTTGAGTCAAACGTATACGGACCTTTCATCTTTGCATACGAATTGCTAATTCAAGCTCACGAGTGCTATTGCTATTCTACGAAATTAATCCTTGGAACAAAGCTTCGAGATGGTAAAGATGGCTAGATAGAAGAGTTTTAGCAAGAAACAACACAGTCATACTAATAGCAAACACATCAGAAATAACAAATTTTCGGGAAAATGGATTAGTGGAACCGAATACTCTGAGTCAGTACCCCATCGTTGAATGCCGAGTCCATTCAGTTCCGGCACTAACGAAAAAAAGAGACTACAGCGTTAACTTTAAAGAGCTTCTCTACACAAATCCATTGGCCTGCCTAGACTAGATATAACTATTTGCAGGCCAATGGAATATAATCAACTTGTAATGCATATAAGAAAATTAAAGATTGAAAGATTGATTGATTGAAAAGACAAAACCAAAGAGTAAGATTGCTTAGTTTATTGACAGCAGATTTTAGTTATAGAATAAGTACTCAAGCAACAGCATACGTACGAAACCTGCGTAACAATAGAAATATTCATTTTTTTTGTGGCTTCGAAAAACGGCATCCACTAGGTCATTTCCAGGACAATAATGAATTTTTTTCAACAGATAAACAAGACCGTGTTAAATATTTAAGGAAACGCACTTACCGTATACCATACAATAGTGATACTAACAAAAATGTATTTATTTAATACATTTTGAGAACAATACTAATTATTTGGGAAAAAATTTGCGAACCATGGGTAACAAGTGCTTAAAATTGGTTAGAACAAATAAACAAAACATTCTAAACTATAATAACAATATTCTATTATAGAATTGCTTCAGAGGTATGTTATACTTATTTCAAATTTTGTTTGCAGTGCGATAAGAACTGAATGATAATGACAACTTCAGCAACGTGCTAGTATCTTGCATTTGATCTTCTTGGAGTTGTTACAGGCACTTATAAAAAATGCCGTTTTTTTATGTTGCCAGTACTTTTTTTGAGAACAACTGACATTGGTTTTATGTAAGGAAAATGATTACGAAAAAAAAAAATCGTGAAAAATGAATTTATGCTTGTCACGGTTTTCTTTTGTTATTATTCTCTGTAAGGAACACATTCCAGTGCTATTGTTGTTTTGTGAATTATTCTCATTCCTCCCTTTGTTCCATTGTATGTATTAACTCAAAGTAACTTTTGAAAGTCACTTTCAGAACAATCCAAGTGTTAGTTGGCGACGCTCAATTTTATAAAAATGATCAGTACAGAGGAGAAGGTGTCCGAACTTAAGGCTTATTTCGACACTAAATTTGATTCTCTCAAAAGAGAACTAGCAGAAGACCAGAAAATATCGACACACAGTATCTCAAAGAAGTTGAAATTGGATAAAGAGATCAGTTTCAAGTTTTCTGGCAACAAAAAGCAGTTCATTTTCAACTCAGAAATTCTTGAATCTGTTGAAGACAGACTGCAGCTCGTGAGTCATCTTAAAGATGTAATTGATATATAGAAGATTCCGAGGACACCAGTTTTGCTGTTCCCTTACTAAAGTTGAATGAAAATCTAATGAACACTCAAAGCCAAATCCTTTTTCCGAGCCTGGTGGCCCATGGGGCCGGCGCTTATATCCGGTTTCTATAGTGTTAAGCGGATGAGAGTCATTGACTCCCCCTGGACGGGACACTAATCCATCGCAGGTTAGCTCCCAACCGAAGCTGGTACTCATTTACCGACCTCGTAAGGATGGCGGAAAAGAAGGTCACACAAATGTTCATTTTTCGGCATAGCTGGGGAAGAACACTCAAAAGCTGATAAAAAAAAGGAACAAATTAATTCGGGTCGCAGACAAATCGGAAGCCGGTTGTGCCGCAGTGGATGAGTATTTATCCGACAATGAGAAGAAGATCAGGGCCGCGGAAACGAGGGCTTTAAGGAAGACGAGAGTGAAGGCCGATCGTGTATCTCAACCTTTAAATTAAGTATCAGTTTATTGCTCCTACACGCGTTTTCCCGTTTTTTATTTCTTCAGAACAGCCTATCTTTAGTTCCGCATCTGCTCTTTCCTACCAAGAAAGAATAAACTGAATAATATTGAACATGGTCTGTTCATAAAGAAGTTATTTTCGGAACAGAGTGTAGAAAATAAATCTTTTTACCTTCTCGAGTGCCTATTTTCTTTAATCACATTCAAACCTCACAATAGGTAAAAGATGAGATTAACATGGTATACAAGCAATAATAAATTTTGATACCAGACTTTGGAGGTGTATGTAAGTACTCCAATCTCCAGCAATTTCTTTGACTACAAAATTGTCGTTGACCTGCTTTTTTAAGGGATAACTTTGGCATCCTTAATTCTGAAATCTCATGAGTGTGGTTGTCGGCCACCATAGAGTGCAGTACCTTTTAAAAACTATCGCGACGTCCGTGCGTTCTGATATTCATCGATCTGTTAAGCACTTGTCACAAATGAGTTATTTACACCAATTAACAAGTTATAACGTAAATCCAATAAAATATTAATTAATTGTGGTTCTTTGGGCGTCCTCCTGCTTTTCGGGCTAATTGAAACCTCGCAGGACATTTGTATAACAAATCAGTTATAGTTCTTCATTGATGTTTTTTGTCGAGATATTGTTCCGTAAAGTCTAGAATACATTCTGTGATTTATAGGACGGAAAGTACAACTTTTATTTTCGTCTTTGTTAAAGGTAAATTTATTTTAATTTTCGATTTGTGTTGTTATTCTTTAAGTTTCTAGAAACCTTATTTTTTCTTCCCTTAACTATTTCTTGTTGCCTTGGCTGAAAATATTTCAGTTTTACCTCGAGGTTTTGATTTATTATATTTGAAACCCAACAGTTTATCCGTGAAAGAACATGAGAAATCTGGTACCCGTTTTGTATTTGTCCGCCATATTGGTTTTGCGATCAGGTCAAGCAGGTGAGATGAAAGTCTTTAACATTATTTGTAATTTTTTTATGGATTTTAAGGTAAAAAAAAATTAAGTCTTAAATGTATCTTGGTTGGAATTATATCGTTTTGTTCTACATTTTAATTACAAAACTCGGCTGTTAACTAAACCACTGTAAACAAACGAAGATTTCGATATTCAAACAAAATGGCCGACATCGGAGTAAAGGTAGGCTGACAGAAGCAACATCAATTTAAGATTGAACCGCTGAAACTTTACCAAGATATAACTTTTTCCTTTCAGATTATAATTCCGTAAAGTCCTGAGTCAATCTTCACGTACATACAAAAATCCTTGTTAAAAGTTACAAGTTTGGCTAAGCTTTATTAATTCTATTTTAGATCAGAGTGGCACAAGTGGAGATGAAGCCGACATTAATTCTGGAACGAAGAGTCACGACGATAGCACGTACTATGTAGAGCTCAAGGAGGACCGAAGTAATAAATGCAAACCTAATCCGTGTAAACACGATGGTGTGTGCAAGGCAAATGTTACTCTTGTAGCTGGTTATCTCTGTGAATGTAAAGGAGATTTTGGAGGCATAGACTGCGATAGTAAGTCTATGGTATTTTTACTAGCTTTCTAGGTCTTAGGTGAATGAAAGATTTAACAAAATTTTCAACCTTGTTTATATCATCCTCATTTAATAACTGACTATTACATTTACATATTTCTTTTTAAAGTGTAATCATAGGGCAGAATGGCTGTTGTTTTCCGGACATTCGGCTTAATATATTCAAACTCATCTGAATTAAAATGTGAAAGTTTTTCAGCCGCGTGATTGGATGTGCTCAATGGGACATATAACTTCCGAAGAATCGAGAGCTATTCTGCCCTATGTTCCTGGCACTACAAAGAGGCCAGATAGCTAAATCCTTTTTCCGAGGCTAGAGGCTCATGGGACTGGCGTTTGTCTTCGTTTTCTTTAGTATCAAAAGAATGAAAGTCTTTGACTCCTTTAAATGGAACAATAATCCATAGCAGGCTAGCTCCCAGCAGAAGCTGTATACTATTTATCTACCTAAAAATATTCCAATCTTGAAGAGCCGGGGCCACGACCCTGAAACGTTGTGGTACGGTCTTGACAACTTCTTCCTCTACTGCATAGAAGTTGGTAAAACTTTAGATCAGTCTATTGACTTTTTGTATTTGTGCATATGTAAATTCTGTTCTTTTTTTTCCCTGAAAGTACAATTTACCGCCACCTGGTTTGCCTAGTTGGTAAGGAGCCAGTCTATCGAGCGGGAGGCCCGGGTTCGATTCCTGGCCGGACCACTGAACACTTAGAGTCTTAAAATAATTAAGGAGAAGGTGCTGCCTTTGCTCTAACATCTGCAAATGGTTAAACTTTCGCGTCTTCTCGGATAAGGACGTTAAACCGTAGGCCCTCGGAGACTTCTGTGTTTATGTGTGTATTTGTCTGTCATGTGAGAAGTCTCCATCCACCTTCGAGTGGTAAAGATGGTGTCCCCAATTAATAGGCTTTTTAGGCCGGCTAGAACGACTTGACAGCTAAATAAAGTAATTATTATTATTGTTATTATTATTATTATTATTATTATTATTATTATTAATATAATTATAAGGTTCTAATTGAACGGACAGATAACTATGAATGAATCTATTTAGTTTCTAAGATATGACACTTTTGATGTTTCTAGAGCTGCAATGCAGGACAACTTTGCCAATGTACACGTCTAAAATTTGCTCAAAGAAACGGGCATTGGGAAGGAAAATTAGAGAAAAAGCTTTTAGACTTCGTCCACTAAAAGAAGCAACAAAAGAAAAGTGAGTAATTTTGTTTACTCTAATTGTAAAATGTAGTAGAGCTATGAATTTAAAAACGCAACGATTCGGATTAGACCTCTACCGACTGTACTAGTAAATTTCTGAAAATTTGCTGTCAAAACCTTCAAAATTTACTCAAAAGTTGCTAGGAAATTGAAAAAGTTGCTCTGAGGTTTTCAAAAATTGCCAGTAATTACTTTTCTCATCACGGATGTTTTTTTAACGCTGTATCATTAAAACAGAGCAAAAACGATTTAAGTCATTATTTCAAATAAACTGTTAACAATTTAAGGTTAAGACATAGATACTAATATAAACCTATAGTTTTTTTATAGTAATAGTTTAAGTCAAAGATGTTCCAAACAGTTTCAGTTCACATTTACAAGCAAGACAACATGATAGAATTTCCTCCACTCAATTTCTTTTTCTATTTTTACATCTTAGCATAACCGAGGATTTAAAATAGTCCCTTAGATAGATAGATAAATTTCATTTACTCAGGGTAGTCCTTTCAGCAACAAGGCTGGTATCCAAAGGGGCCCTGACATTACAAAATACAGCAATATCATAAAAAAATAGCTATTTACATAAGTATATGGATAATACTATAACTATATTCCTAAATTCACACTATTCAATAGAGAAAAAAAAAGTTTCAAATACGCTAAAATTTCAAATTAGAAACTATAAAAATTGGTACTTTTTTGATTTCGTGTTTAAAAACTTGCACTGATTCAGACTGATTAATTGCCAGTGGCAAAGCAATAAAACAGTTGGTCCAGAATACCTTAAAATTCTCTTGCCCAGACTTAACATTGGTCTGAGCAGGTGATTATTGTCATTTAATAACAACAACTTTATTTACCCTTTTGATTACAATAGTACAAATGCACATGTAAAAAGAAGCAACACTGAAGGGTTTGGCCTCCCATTGTCCTTTCTTCTAGTGTTGTATAGATATAATCGGATATTCTTTGTAAAATAAATTACTTAGATATTTAGGAACTAGAATGCATTTGTTCTTTTTCCTAATTGTTTCCGAATCGGGCCAGACAAGCCACTCCATAGTCTCGATTGAGTTTTTCCTTGATTATAATACGCGCTTCCCTATTTTGTAAGTGTTGTAACTTACTGCTGCTTGCATGAAACAGGTAGCTCCCCCCCCCCCTCCCCGAGGAGAGTCTACGTAGCAATGAACTGGAAGAATCAGCCTATAAGAGAATAGTGAATAAGTGAAAAAGTTGTACGTTAAAGCATATAAACAGCCCAAAATTTCTTTTGAAATTAATCTTTGACTAATCTGCAGCTTTTTGTGCCTCTTGGCGCAGAGAAGATGGTTAATTGGTAACTAAACTGCAGGAAAACCTAGCAGCTTAAAGATTTACATATGTTAAAGTTCGAATGATATACATGGAATAATATAAATGAACAACGAGGCAATCTTCGCTTCACTGAAATGGAAAGCAAGAAATGTTAAAATGGGTGATGACAAAAAATATATAGTTAAATATAAGCTTGGTCGAACTACTGAAAGTTTCTGTCTTTGTAGTTTAAAAGGAAAAAAGGAGAAAAAGTCCTTTTAAATACATGTGTTGAAGTCTAATTGGGGTCTATTCCTCTCAAGCAGTACATTTCCTATGGTTCCGGTGTTACAAAAGAAGTCCGTCGCTGACTTTATCCAGAGCGCGTCAACTGACCCGTTTACCATTGAATGGTACATGAAGATGGTTGACAACGCTGATCTGAACAAAGATTTGGAGTCTCATTTCACGTTGAAGGATCCACGCTTCCATCAAACTCCGACACTCACAGACCTTGCAATTGTTTACAGAACATTTTATACACACCATCAGGTTAGGAGTAATTTGCCGCAATGGAAAAGGAAAATGTTAAAAAATTAAGCATACATGTATTTCATCTGGCGATGATGCCGCTCCAAGGTCATTCATTGGCCGTATGGCGGCCGCGAGTGTATGTATATATGTGTCTTTTCAAGGCCTCTTAAATACCATATGATCCCGTTGTCCCCCTGTCTTCGGGCATTAGGCCACATTACTTTTGAAAAAATGGTTTCAACTTGTATCCGTAATTCTTGGGATACGCAGAGCTCAGCTAAATCCTTTACGAGCCTAGTGGCCCATGGAGCCGGCGCTTATCTCCGGTTTCTGTAGTGTTAAGCAGATGAGA
>JAOEHV020350224.1:0-11188 GCA_025447995.2 Isaurus tuberculatus | reverse complement strand
GCATCTAGTTTCGTTTGTATTTTAATATAAGTCTTTTTAGAATATGAAAATTTCCATAGAGAAGGTCATGGTGTACACTCTAAACCAAACGACCGCCATTACTAGATCGGTGAACAAGAAGGCCTTCGCTTTTCAATTTGAAATCTTTCAAATATCGGTCCCATTCGCTATTTATATAACAATATTGCACTACTTTCAGATTTTCTAGACGTTTAGGTATCTAGTTCGCTTGATATTTTAACATAAGTTCTTGCAGATGATGAAAGTATGCACCGAGAAGATCACACTCTACACTCATACTCAAACGACCGCCATTATTAGATCCATCAACACGAAGGCCTTCGTTTAACTTCGTCTAAATTATGGTTCCTTCCCTTGTTTCTTTCACAACTGTTCAATTTAAAATCCTTCAAGTATCGGTCCCATCCGGTGTTTATGTACAAATATTGTAGTACTTTTAGATTTGGTAAGAGTTTAGGCATCTAGTTTCGTTTGTATTTTAATAAAAGTCTTTTTAGAATATGAAAATTTCCATAGAGAATGTTATGGTGTACACTCTAAACCAAACGACCGCCATTACTAGATCGGTGAACAAGAAGGCCTTCGCTTTTCAATTTGAAATCTTTCAAATATCGGTCCCATTCGCTATTTATATAACAATATTGCACTACTTTCAGATTTTCTAGACGTTTAGGTATCTAGTTCGCTTGATATTTTAACATAAGTTCTTGCAGATGATGAAAGTATGCACCGAGAAGATCACACTCTACACTCATACTCAAACGACTGCCATTTCTTAGATCCATCAACAGGAAGGCCTTCGTTTAACTTCGTCTAAATTATGGTTCCTTCCCTTGTTTCTTTCACAACCGTTCAATTTTAAATCCTTCAAGTATCGGTCCCATCCGGTGTTTATGTACAAATATTGTAGTACTTTCAGATTTGGTAGAAGTTTAGGCATCTAGTTTCGTTTGTATTTTAATAAAAGTCTTTTTAGAATATGAAAATTTCCATAGAGAAGGTCATGGTGTACACTCTAAACCAAACGACCGCCATTACTAGATCGGTGAACAAGAAGGCCTTCGCTTTTCAATTTGAAATCTTTCAAATATCGGTCCCATTCGCTATTTATATAACAATATTGCACTACTTTCAGATTTTCTAGACGTTTAGGTATCTAGTTCGCTTGATATTTTAACATAAGTTCTTGCAGATGATGAAAATATGCACCGGGAAGCTCACACTGTATACACTCAAACTCAAACGACCGCCATTACTAGTTCCATCAACACGAAGGCCTTCGTTTAGTTTCGTCTAAATTATGGTTCCCTCCCTTGTTTCTTTCACAACCGTTCAATTTAAAATCCTCAAACTCATCGTCATTTTCTATCTCCTCATTGTCTGAGTCTCTTTCGTATTCAACATTGTTCATTGCAGTGAGTTCGAAAATGCTGTGAAGAATTTTCACTAAAAGGCCCTTCAGGGGAGTGTGAAATAAAACTCAGTTCAAGATCTTTGAACGCAAGGACTTACGACAATAACAGTAGCAACAGTTATCCAGGACCTTAATCACTGCTGGGTTGTCTTTTGAAAGGGAAAAAGGTTATAGAAACAAGAACTGAGAATCTTCCAAAAAATTAGCTGATTACTGAGAATCGTCCAAAACATTTGCTGATTACTGAGAATCTACCAAAAAATTAGCTGATTACTGAGATCTGGGTACCCCCATTCACACCCTCCTATAGGCCCTTTGCAACTATAGGTCATATTATGGTACAAAATACGCCACTGTGGAGCGGAAAAGAATGTGTCAGGCTTCAAGACAAAACACAATTATTTTTCTTTGTTTGCATTTCCCAGTTAAGACTTGTCACATGAATTTGCTTTCTAGTTTTTCATATTTTGATGTGACCTCTAGCTGTAAAGGGCCTATTCCGTTTTAACTACATGATGCGTTCGCCTGCCGCATTTCAAAACTAATATATGCTTTTTTTAATATTCTATCCTCTATTATCGCCTTGTTACCGTCACCACCAAAATTATTCAGTGACAGTAGCGATTATATGGAAACCTAAGCGTTCGCGACAGTAGCGACGGGAGCGATAGTAACGATTGGAATCGCTGGAATCGCTCATGTTCTATCTCGGCGATTGTAGCGATTGGAGTTTCGCGATGGGAGCGATATATGGAAACCTGGAGTTCGAATTTAGTTGCGATAGTAGCTATTGAATTCACCCCAGAAACCATTGCACCGCGTGCTAGCTTAATTAATATTTCTTAAGTACTGACAGTAGTTTGTTCTTGTCAATTCCAATAAACCAATTTTGAATTTTTGTTTTGACTTGGGGGACGAATTTCAAGAAAAATGTGTACTTCATAACAATCATTAAGTTAATATTCGTGTCTCAAGTTTATCAAAATTTAAAACAAAGGCAAAATACTTTCCTTTTTTTAGTTCATATGCATTTCAAACATTTTAAAACATAATCTCCAAACATATCACACTACTTTTGTACAAAATATGTTATCAAAATGATTCGAATATATTTTGATCCTGTGAAAAGTTCTGTAATAGAGGGACCTAATAAATTGTACTCTCTTATGAACAAATTCAATTAGTAATATTATACAAGGTGTTTAAGTTTATAAGAAAATAATAAAAATCTGTTTGTAATAACAAAAAGTTATTAATTCTTTTTATTGAAAAAGGTAAACAAAAAGTTTGTAACAGAGAAATTTTTTTCTATATTCACAGAAACCATCTAGTTCATTAGTTCATTTTTTGTGGCCTAAAATATATAAAATATTTTTAATAACATAAACTAGCAAAAAAAAATTACCTAACTCAAACTTTGTCCAACGATCTATGAGTTCAATACTTTAATCAATATTTATGTTTCAGTTTCTGCTGTTTGTAATTCAATCGTTTTAGTCGCGATCGTAGCGATTATATATGGAAACCTGAATAATTTGGTTCGCGACAGTAGCGACGGGAGCGATTATATGAAAACCGGGCTTAAACTTGGTGGTTAGAGAAAGTTTGTAAGAAGTAGCTTAAACTCATTGCTCACTGTTTCAGAGTTCCAGCGAATAAAGATAGAAAAAAGGAAGCAAGTTCTTCGTGCTCAGAAGTCACAAAAAAATCAAATGCGCAATATTAACAACAGGTTTATAAAGGAACGCATGAATTCTGGAAAAACCAGGCTCTTGATATCCACTTGGTCTTATTTTATTTTACTGAAGTGACTCTTCAAACAGTTCTTTAACACTTAACTTCACTTAGGTGCTTTCTCTTGGTCCTTGGAGTTATGATTTTCTCAATAACGGAAAGATTTGTAGTGTTTGTTACTCCACTATCACTTTGACAGTCTGTACACCGCCTCAGTTGGTTGAGACGCGTAAGATTTCCAAACCCAGTACGGAACTCGTTGCTGAAAATTGTGTAAATAATGGGGTTAGCAGCCGAGTTGGTTATAGTGAAGAAAATCATTACATCATAGAACAAACGATGGTGATCCCATCCTGGAAATCCGTTCCACGAGATCGTGAGAATGCGGAAAAGGTTTAACGGGAACATTGTGACTGCAAACACTGCAACCAGCGGTGTTAAGAGGCGTCGAGCGTTAGCATCTCTCCTCATTCGGCTTTTGTCATCGTGTCTCAAACGAGTGTCATCATTTTCGGAATCCCCCAACTCGCGAGGGCCTCGCATACTTATTCGCGCGAGGAATTCAGCTCGCTCTTTTATCTTGCACGAAATAGCCCAATATGTAAAACTAATGGCGCAAAGCGGAATAATATACCAGAAGAGCGTCAAGGCCAGCAAATATAGAATCCCAAGTATCTGTTTTGGTTCCTTTCTGTCAAAGGTCCAGTCTGGCTGACACAGTGTCAAGTTTGCGTCCTCGTACTTAATTACTGCATAAATCGGAATTCCCGCTAGTAAAAAGTTTCCAATCCATACAGCTGCAATGACCATCCATACGTAACGGCGTTTCTTACTACTGCGTGCTGAAAGTTTGGGGCGATTAGCTACAATAATACGATACCTTTCGATTGCAATCACAGTTATAGACCAAATGGAAGCTCCAAAAACAGTTTCGGTCGCCGGATAGAGATACAAACAAAAGCCTTCTCCAAAGGGCCAGTCACCGAGAAGTTCTTGTTTGATAACTGCAAGAGGAAAGCATACGAGTAATACTCCAATGTCAGCAATGGCCAGGCTACATATAAAGTAGTAGGTCGAAGATCGTAGTTTGGCCGTCTTAAGTACAACAATACAAACCAAGATGTTACCAATAACCCCGAACAATCCAATAATCACATATAAGACGAGCTTGAAGATTTTGGCGCCAAAGGATTCATCAAAATTTTCCATAGCGAGCGAATTGTTATTGAATGAGATTTGTAACTGTTTAAACTGATAGCAAACGAAACAGCCGACTTTGCGGCTCTAGTCAACCTTCATATAAAATTTTCCACTTTATTCAAAGCCCAATGCAACGGGGCCTTCTTATTCTTTGTTTATTGCTTCTTTGTTAAAAGGATCTTCATTTTCTGAAAAAAGAAAAATATTGAATGATCAGTCGAGCAAGTTTGAGTTAAAACCAAAGAAACTCTAGCTAATTAGAAATAAAAATGAAAAAAAAAATTAGTTGTAATTTAGAAGACTTTATATCAGTAAATGTAATGGGAAGGCTTAAAATCACTTTATTGTCAAGTACGTTTGCCATCATCTGTATTGTGCCGAATGCTAATGATATTATTAACAATACCCCATGAGACTCAACTGGGCCGAGTAGGATTATTTACTCAAAGGTCATGAGGCCGAGAAGTCTGATTATTTTTACCACCACTCAACTAATAAAATATAACATTGTATAAGTTGAGAAATGATAATTTTAAAAAACTTTTTTATGGAATAAAGCGCGTTTTCGCCTTCTATGAACTATTAAAAGTAGACTCTTTGTAGAGTACCAAGGGGGATTTGCAATAGTTCACTGGTAGAATGATACTACAACTAAAAAACAAGGTCTCTTAAATGCTGAAGACTTACGAGCCTCGAGGTACAGCACGCTAGGAATAGTTTTCTTCTAGTTATTCTTTGATAGCTGTCTTCATTCCAACCATTTTTTAATGTTTTTGAACTGGGTGTGCTTATTCAGTAAAAACTCGAATTTACTCAACTTCTAGTAAAGCTACAGACCAACTTTACCAATGGAATTAAAATATTGTAAGTCCTTACTTAACTTTCCGTGAAAGCACTCATGACATTTACAGCAGGAATGGCAGTACTGGAAAGTACGTGTTGTCAACGTATCCCTTTCAGTCATTTTGTAGCTATGTGCGTTCATTAATTATCTAATTCTGCACTTTATCATCGGGTAGGTACGAATTAAAAGGATTTATAAACGTTTTCGAGTTTTTATTTCATTTTTAGGTTAATAAATGACCATTACAGAAAAATTTAAAACTGAAAATTTTTAACGCAGCTGAATTGTTTATATCGTCTATGGCACCAGCTTATACTGAGACGTATATTTTAGAGTGTTCTCATTGGGGATCTATTTCAGTATTTGCAGTCAGTATGTCTTAGTACAATTGAGGTTTGACTGTAAGTGTAATACCTCTTATAAAATCGTGGTTGTAAATTAAAAAAGCTTCTCTAAGAAAAAAGAGAACGATGAAGAAAGATAGTAATCTCCTAAAACAAATTAATGTTCTAATGCTATTTCGTGTGTGATTGTGTCAAATCTGCTTTCTAACAGGATCTGCAAAAATAATCTGTTGACTGTTTGTTTGCTGAGACGAATGAATCGGATATGGTTTGAAACTTGCAAGATAAACTAACGCAGAAACTAAATGAATCCCATTGGACAACGTGTAGAATATATTTTACAGTGAAACAAGTAAAACGTCTCAAAATGACAGTTTAGTAATAATATTTAACAGCTTTATTCTTCATACAATGCGGCCCAATGCCACACTGGGGGGTTAAGACTTAAGGGCTTGAGAGATGCTTGCTGAAATGCAATGTTTTTAAAATGTACCAAGAACTTACCTTTCGAGTATAATTTTACATTAAAGAATATTAAAAATTATTAAAGAAATAACCATCAGGCAACTTATCAAGTTAAATACAAAACTATTGATGAGGAAACTTGAGTGCAGAAATGAAGCTTCTCGTTTATTTTGGGTTTAAGAAAGCTGACACTTTTTACTCTAAAATAGTGTTAACCTGGCAACCTGAACTTCAAGGAAAAAAAACTTCAAGACAATTCTTCAGAATTGTTCAGCTTGTAGAACTACTAGCAATTTTTTTTTTCTCATATCAGTTTGCTATATTTTTTAATAGTTCCGGAATGAAAAAACTTTGAACATTCTCACCTTGTGTCTCTATAAATTAGCTAAATACTGTCTTGACAAGGAAATTTAGTTGTATTCCTGCTATCACCATGCACGGAATCCCTGGCTCCAATAATATGTTCAGCTCATGAATCTAACTGAAATTCTGTGGACTGATATCCTGCCTGACCTTTGACAGATATTTGTATCTAATCGTTTCTCCTATTTTATTGGTTTACAAGAATAGAATTGCTGATGTAATAATAGTTGACTTAAGATGATTGACAAGTAATTAATTATATATCAAAGACTTTTAATGTAAATACCTCTAGTGACAAGCTGTCACTTTACTAGTTTTGTTTTTTGTTTTCCTTTTGGACCCATTCCTCTCTCTTTATTTTCCTATATATATTTTGTAATATTAACTTTAACCGTTACTTTTGAAAATGTATGTTGTAACATACGAAACGTCAAGTTTTTTATAAATGAATATTTTAACAAAAACTATGTTTGTTACTGCTGTTTGTTTTTGATTAAGCTCAGATGGCCAAACAACAAGAGTCTATATCAAAGACTGTTCATGACACCCACTCTTGACTACCCAATCATAAAGCTTGGAGAATTGAGGTATGTTGTCACACTTGACCAGCAATCGCATATGATAATACAAATCAAAGTTTCTCGTTGAAAGAAAAAAAGTACAATTTTACAAAAAAATGACTGGATATTGGGTTAACCGCACGATAATAGGAAGTCCTTAAAAATGTGGCTTGAAACTTCCTCATTATCAGTATCCTTTAATTCCGAATTGAAACTGCACGCTTTTTTTTGTAAGAACTAGTAGCTTTCGGCAGAGGCGGGGCTGTTTTTAATATTTTGGCAATAAAAGCCTCAAATTGTTCTTAAATTGTTCTTATTTCCTGATATTTTTAAACGGTGGATTGCCCAGCACAATAAAAAGGCGCTAAGAAATATTACGTGTTATTGTTTCATCCAGCAATATGCGATAAAGTTTCTTTAAAAATGAAAAGAGCGGTTAGAAATGTTATTATGAGCTTACGCGTTCATTTCAGTTTGTGTGCAAGGATTAAATAAAGTTCTTAAAATTGCCTGATCAAAACTTCAGCCTGGTGACTGTTCTTTGCTTGTTCTAAATTTCTGGGCAAATCTCAGCCTTGGCGTTCTTATAAAGTTTGTTCTTATAAAAAAAAGCGTGTAATTCGAATAAGAAAGTTACACTATCTTGTGTTTACAATAAAACAACTTTCACAGATACTCAAGAAAACTTCAATCAATTTGACTTGTGGTATAAGGGTTCCCTTTATGGGAATCATCTAATAAATAGACAAGAACAATTTACTTTGTTTACTTTTTAAAATCACTTTTAAAAGGGAAGAAATGCAAATAGAGCCAATGTAATTCAAGTGGGGAAAAAAGCTTGATACCCGAACAAAAACTGAGTTTTCACTGCTTCATGTTTGTTTTTTTTGTTTTTGTTTTGTTCTTGTTTGTTTTGTCGTCTAACCTTGGTGCAATCAATTTGTTCAGTTTCAATTTGGTTTCAGGTTGTTCCGCTCCAGCACTTTAAACCTTCCTTTGGCCAGTTTTCTCCTCAGTGGCATATTTAGCTTTTCACCGGTTTTTCCTAACTAGAACAATTTTGTGTCAAAAAATAGAAAAAAAATGCGTTTATTATAACATGCATTACATGTTGAACCAGTGCAACTGAATGTGCTTTGTTCGAACGCTTTCCCATTGCCCTAATTACCCTCTAAGAAAATATGATGATTTGTAGGATTACCGATTAGAGACTATGATTCAGCCGTCTGTAAGAAATCTTTGACGCATCATTTATTCCCAGCTGTCATACGGCGCGGCGAAACCAGCGTTACAGCTGATCGAATGAAACCATGCGCATCAAGTTGCATGTAAGGCACTGACAGCGCTGAGCAAAAAGTACCTAATATGGAAATCCCCTTGTACCAAAGGCTTATGACTCTCAGCGCACAAAGGGCAAAAAGTTTTCCTTTTCTTCCTCTGGAGTCAAATTGCTCTCGTTTAAGCAGATCAGTGTTTTTATGGCTGAAATATATGAGCAAGTTAATCAATTTAACTTGAAAATGATTCTTAAGAGCTTAACTAAATAAGCTCAAATTTCCGCTACTGCAGAATCAACAAAATGGTTTTATACACTTGAAAGTGTCAATTTAAAGTTGCAATTAACACCGATTGGAAAAGCAAACTAATTTTAAACAACTTACAAACAAAGTAAATAATTTGTATACATTAAGCAAACTTTACACTAAATTGAACGTTCATTACTTTAAGAATACACCGGGAGGTTGCTGCATCAGCAAAGTTGCAAATAATTGTGATACTGAGGACGTAAAATTGAATAAAACATTGAAAATAAAAAGTAAGTGTGTTTAAGTGGTTTTGGCAACAGTTCGGACGATTAATTACGTGAACACATTTCTACCTTTGAGACCAACTATCTGACACACGCTAAAGCTAAAATCAGAGTATCAGAGCTCGAGACGTAAGCTTCTGACACTACTTACGCAGATGATAAAAAGGTTCAGTCTAAGGCCACGCCCACACGTATCCGGAAATTTTTTTATCCGTATTTTTTTTTTTTTTTGCGGATTCGAAAATTTTCGCGTCCACACGCAGCGTATTCGTATCGTTTTCACCCGTCGGATACAAAAATTTCCACTCTGGAGAGCGTTTTCAAAAATTTCCGGATACGGCTAGAAAAATTTCCGGATACGTGTGGACGATTACCGTATTCGTAAAAAAAAATTTGCGGATGCACAAATTTCCGGATACGTGTGGACATGGCCTAAATCATTACTGGCAAACCCACTTCAATAAATTTCTACGGGATGTAGAGCTTTCAGTTGATTAAAGTTAAACCACTCAAGTAATTACTACATGTATGTAACCACATTAAATTTACTTGTGAAAATTTTAATTGAAAAAGAGGTCTTGAATTTTAATAAACAGGGAGAAAATACGTACGGAAAAGAAAAAAAGAATAAAAACCAAAGGACTAGATTAACTCCGTTATTATTATTTTTATATCTAGACGGTTTTTAAGTACTCAACCTCTATTCATTGAAATAAATTTTCCTAAAGAATTATATTCAACGTGCGTGTGATTTAGGTAACGTGCATCTCATGGAGAGAATGTAGCGGATATTTTACAATAAAATCGTTGTATTACTCGAGGTTCTTGAACTACTTACGGCGAGGCTCATTAAATTTTAAACGTTGTGTTATCTAATTTCGATTTTAATACCCAGCGTCAAAGAAATGAAACCAATAAGATTATGAAAACAAACCTTGAGAAATAAGCTAAACTTTTACCCTAACTGCAGCTGCTCCAAGCAAGAGACACATTCAGTACTCACTGCATGGTAATCTGACTGATGGTAAACAAAACGACTTTAAGCGTTCATCTGAAAAGACTCATTTAAAGTTAAACTATAAACTAATGTTTTATAACTCTCCAGCCGCGTTTTCCAGTTAGCTTTGTGTCTTATTTAATTGATATTGATGCCAATCTTTACTCCAACAAGTGTGAAACACACTATACTACTAGATAAAAAGATGATTGGCAAAATCAGTTGATTCCGATGTTTTAACATTTCGGTGAGAGCTCCAGCTACCATGCAATAGCTAAAGTCTGATTCCGGTTCATTGACACTGAATGAAAATTAATTTAAAACTGAAGCTTTATCAATTTTTCCAATGAAAAAAATAAAATACTTTTTCTCAGTTCTTTCATAAGCCAAAGCTTGTAAACCAACCCGTGTGACTCTATAGGAGTTTCATGACTAAAATGTTTCTTATTCAGACCAGGCTTACTTTTTATAGGTTAGTGAACATGTAAACTGATCATGATGCTTTACTTTGCTAATTCAAGAATCAGTTTCTACGTCCAAATCATTATTGATTTTAATTGAAATGACCCTAGTTTTAGTTTCGTATCTTTCCATCGCCACGGTATACAGGGAACGACAAATTTGAGAGTTAAATAAAAATCCGCGTTTGGCTATGTAAAATTTATTTAAACTTGGACCGTTCATATTTTTATTTACAACGATTTTTGAAATTACAACAAAACCTAAAAATAATTGTTAAAACACATTTCAAAGATATCTTAATTGAAGTTAGAATGTTTAAAAGGCTTTCGTAATGTGAAGTTTGTTGTCTCTGAGACATTCGGTTGCACGGTATTTAAATAAATGCATGTTCTAAAACGTTTAATAATTTTGCCATGGGAAGCAAAAAAGGCAACAAAATTAATTGTCTTACCGCTACGTAAAGCAAAATTGGTTGTACGCTTGATGTGGTACGGAGATTTGAATATTTTGCTTCGTCAAGGGTATGCCAGGATTTGATGTATGCGCAATGGCTTCAGCTGGACTTGATCCACTGCTGTTATTACATAAGTTGTAACTGTACGTCACTAGTCCACAATGGTGCTGTTTGAAGCATTTATAAATAGCACAATTTTTGTTGGGATAACCGTTTTAGAAATTTATATTGTTACAAAATTTTGTTGTTTTCCGCTTCGCCCTCGAACCCGCAAAGCTCATCACGCCATATATACTTGTTACTTGGTTAGGAAACTTGGTGGCTTTCTTCGTTCTATGTTTTTGTTCTCTCTTTCCCTTTAATTTGAAATATGACGTTGACCGTGCACAGATTACAAAAGGTTTTCAGATGTAAATAAGGAAACGGTCAATAGACTAATTAACGAGCCATCACACCTAGAAAAGATCATAACCGTGACCGTGCACACAACATGAAACAAAGCAGCATTGTAATCTTCTTT
>JAOEHV020350124.1:0-11189 GCA_025447995.2 Isaurus tuberculatus | reverse complement strand
GTAGTAGTAGTAGTAGTAGTAGTAGTAGTAGTAGTAGTAGTAGTAGTAGTAGTAGTAGTAGTAGTAATAGTAGTAGTTGTAGTAAATGTAATAGCAGTAGTAGAAGTATAGTAGTAGTACTAATAGCAGTAGTTGTAGATCCAATAGATAATGATAACAATAACAGTAATAATAGCTGCGGTACAAAATTGAACTTTTTACGGTACTCATAAGCTTTGGTTTTACATCAGATCTTCTGTTATTGTTTTCATTTATATCAAAAACTATAAAACAATATGATATTTTCAAGTTTATCAAATTTCTTCTTAGAAAGAAAAACAAATACTTGACAAAACTTCAAGTACGCTAAATTTTCTCTCTTTACTATAAACAATCACCTGCATGCATGGCCCTTAAGTTTATTTTGAATATTAAAACCCTACTTTTTGCATTTTGAAAACTTTTGTTGTTCTTTTTATCTAAGTCAGATTTCCATCTTTCTGCCAATAATAAATTTTCATTAAGATTTTGCACGTTTAGTTTATAATGATTAGCATAGTTCTATCGGTAATTCAGCTTTAGTCATTAGAGAGTTCTTTGAAGGATTTGTACAGACCTGAATTAGGAAACTGAATAAAGCCGAATTTAATCTGACTGTTGTTTTATATAGTCGGTATAAAATATCTGTCTTTCCCATGTTGATGTTTGTGTGTTTGTTTATTCGTATAATTTAGTTCATGTAAAAAAAAATTTTCAACGTGAAAGCTATAAATGAATGCGCGCTGTCGGAATACGACCTCAAAAGAATTGATAAATCATTTGTAAATTGGTCGATCCCTTTTCTTCTCGTATGTTCCCGATCCCGTAAGCAATGCATCCAACTTTGTCTGTTTATCAGTGAACTCAAAAATCTTTTACTGCAACAAAGCATAAAATTTTTGTTTTATTAAAAAAGTATACAACAATCTTTATTTATAACCAGTAGAGTTAAAAAAGGTTTTCCATTTCAAATCAGATTTGACATCTTCATATGGTACCTCGCTCATTCTATTTCTAGAATTTGACTTTGTAATTCAGCTGCTTTGACTGTTCAAAGGATTTCTTTTGTTGTTTTTTTACTGTCCAAAAAATACTCTTTTTTGGTTTTTGTGCAATTTTGATAAAAACGTCGTTTTTTTTGAATACTTAAGTTGTTATTGAAATAAGTCTGTTGAAATGTTTGTGACATTGTTTGACTCTGTGCAAGCATAAACTCCTCCACCGCCGTCCTTTTGGTCATTTCTTATCTGTGTATGTAGGAAAGTTGCCAGATCAATCCAGTCAAGATGGTTGTTTCTCCTTAGAATTTCACGACTAACAAGCACTTTCTATATTATTTTGACACTGCGGCAAATAGCCGTGGTTTAGAAAAGACTGCCGCGGTTTTTTTAGTGAAAAAACATGAATTAACGCCATAATCTTTTTGTATGTTTTTATCTGCTGCATTATTCAGTACATGTTGTTTACAACCTCAAACGAGATGAATTCATTATCTCGGTCAAGTTCATGAGGACACTATGGTGAAACTGAGCGCGACAAAGAACGATCACTGAAATTGGTCCAAATTCTGATCATTTATGTAACTCTCCCAACGTAAATAACCTATTTTGGTGAAGGCCGCACGTAAAGAAATTCATTCAAAAGTTCTGAGTACTCGAAAACAGGTAGACCAAAACCGTATAATTTTTTGATTTTTATCAACAAGAGGAAAAACCCCGCAGTTTTCATTTTAAAAGCAAGGTTAGTTCATGGTTTTAAATTAGTATCTTTCATCTTTTTACTATATTTCGAGCGTCATGGTTAGCATTCAGTATTTAACAAACCGAATATAAACCGCTTGCGTAAACAGCTCTGAAACAGTCGTAGAGGTGACATTTGTTTATGCAAAGCGTTTATCATGGATTCAGTTTATAAAAAATTGAATTTTCTCTTCGGGAAAATTCACTAATCGTTTTATGGGTGCAAAGTAAGATGTTTTAAATTTTGTTTTCTTGTAAATGTTGATGACAAATAAAAAAAATAACCGTGCATTCGCTAAGTAAAAGACACGAACAGAGAATTTAATCCCCTCTCATTCCTTACCAGAACACCGCACGGATTTTTCCGTTAGGTACGGAAATTTTTTTAAAAAAACTAAATAAAAAATAAAACTTTTTCATAAAAAAAAACACATATATTGGCTGCAAAATGTAGCAATTATGTTTTTTTGTAGAAATGAAATCAAACGCAATCTTATCATTCCACGTGTTTCACCTTCAAGGTTCGCCAAATTTTAACTTGTTTTTCAGGTTTTGTTCTTTGAATTCATAATGACAATTTATTTTCTTTTGGAACGAAAAACAAAACTGGAAAGTGGCATCAAAAAGTATTTTTCAAAAAATGGAAACAACGCAAGGTCGTAACATACTGCATTATATAAAGCACAACTTTATGGGGCTTTAGTAATGAAAGACTATAAAACTCGGTTTTCCCGCGCTTTTTCAAAAAGAATACTCGTGTTGTCATTTGCTTTTTTTTCTTATTCTTTAGACTTAAATAACGAAAAAACAGTTTCATTTTTAACTAAAAAGCCACAATGTAGAATTTCTACTTTTGAGGGCTCGCTTATAATTGAACATTTTACATTCGAACTTGGTGTTCGGTAAAGAAATAAGTGTCAATTTACTTATGAAACAACTGCACAAAAAATGTTATATGACTTACGTAATATAACTATAAAATACAAGCTAAAAAAAATAAAAGCCACTCAAATGTAGAATGAAAATTTTTAACGCTTTTCGTTGTTTGTACAGTCCTCAAAGACACTCCCATTGATGGGTTAATACATTAAAATATTCACTGACACATTGTGCTGATATAAGTTTATTTTTCCTATTCAAAGGTCGATATATTTCTACAATTCCAAGAATTACTACAAAATTACAGAATAGAGATATTTTTTTAATAATAGGATAAAAAAAGTTATTTGAGATAAGTTTCTCGTTTACTTTAGGTGCTATTTTGAAAAACAATAAAGATTCTGTCAATCATAAAAGAGCATAAAACTGGTAAATACAAAATGAGTAAGAGTTGGTTCACTGACAAGCTTCTTATTAACGTAGTACATCAGTCATTTATTCACCAGTTTTCGGATCCTATGTAGCACGGCATTTCGTATACGGTCCCTTTATCACAGTCTCTATATTTCAACAGAAGAGCATCTTGACAAAATTAACAAAATATATGGAAATATATAAAAAAAATAATACTTTTCAAATAACACTTTTTCTATTACTATATCGAATGTCTAAGTAGCTATTCATAAACCAAGCAGTAAACTCACTATTAAGTTTGCCAATTTCTTACTATATTTTAACTGTGGTTAAAAGCTTCATTCCATTGTACACAATATGTTTTCAGTGTTGTTTAAACATGCTTTCTTTTTTTCTAAACTATAGATTTACCACTACATTTTTTTAGTTCTTGTGTTGTTTTTCTTATAATTCTGTTCTCGGTTTTTGGTTTAAATTTACAAACAGTTACGTGAGTTTGACTCCTGGCCGGCGTTTTAATGACGTATTTTTTATTCGTGTAAATGCATGTGAATGAAATATGGAGTGAATAAATAATGTATAACTGAAGATCTGAGAGATACACATGAATGGTTGAACATCTTGTCCTTCGGATCAGAAAAGAAAGAAAGAAAGGAAAAAAGAAGGAAGGAAGGAAGGAATGAAAAAAGAAATAAAGAAAGGAAACAAAAACTAACTATAGAACCAGTGATAAAACTCAAGAAAAAAAGAAGGAAGAAAAGGCTTAAAAGGAAAAGAGTGTAACTGAACACAAAAAAAGCAATCAATGAGTAAACGAACAATTTGATGAATGAATAAATAATCAAAAATAGGAAATTGAAAACAGCACTATTCTAAGTTACACAGGTTTCTTTCGATCTTGTCAAAATGATAAAAATTAGATATAAAACTAATGCATTTTTTAAAAGTCTTTTCCTGTTGTTATGCTCCCTGCCGATGAATCTGTTTGGAAGGTT
Source organism: Isaurus tuberculatus (assembly GCA_025447995.2). Classification (NCBI taxonomy): domain Eukaryota; kingdom Metazoa; phylum Cnidaria; class Anthozoa; order Zoantharia; family Zoanthidae; genus Isaurus; species Isaurus tuberculatus. Next base: position 7,144 of record JAOEHV020350124.1, on the reverse strand, counting down.
TTACATCACAATGCTCCGCTGATGAAGGAACTATTTAATTAAAGCTAATGACGTGATCAGTGACGTCAAGAAGTTGTTTCAAGAATCCTATTTTTCATTTTAGGTACCATAATTCATGGTTCGCACAGCACTTCGTTGCAGCATTATTTAACGATGTGACAAAACTCGACTAAAAATGCGTTAAATAGTATAGTGTCAGTAAATGACATAAGGTTTTCGTTATAGCATAAAGTAGGAAATCATCACTAAACGTAAAAAGCGGATAACTGTACCATGCTTGCCTCACTTTTTTTATTCAATCTTGTTACCAAACTAAAGGAAAAAATTATATTTAAGATTGTTTTTGAACCCACGGATTATCTGACACGGCAAGCAAATCTGTCGAAACATTTTTTAACTAATTAATACTCCAATGCGACGGAAGGTGTTATAAACAATCTCGTTGTTTTGCTAAGCTTTTCTAACCAATCTTTATTTTTTCATATTCAGTTGATGTTTGATTTCTTTTATAAATTTCATTTAAAATAAATTTTAGAAGAACAATATCTTTAAATGAATGCCATACAGGAAACATAGTGCAAGGGCACCCAACCGATCTGTTCCTCAATTTATCTGTTCCTCAGCAAGAATCAAGAGCATAATTTTGTTCATATTTAGTTATTCGCTATTTTTCATATTTTCTTGTTTTTACATGCTTTAATGATATTGGAATGACTTTTATTCCAAGACGAGTTCATTCCGTTCCCATATATTTCTCTGTATCTGTTTACATGATACCAGAATGACTTTCACGATAAGTTATGGTATCTGTTTGCATTCATTCCCTACCCCCCCCCCTCCGCACCCCTCACTCACCCCTCACTGCCAAAATTCCCAGCAGCTCAAGTTTTGAAGATGAAAAGCATGCCAAAACGAGGATCTTTCTACTTTTTGATGTTTTTCACTCAGTTCAACCTAGCTGTATAAATTGTTAAGAAATATGAAAAGTAAAAAACAACTGAACAATACAAAAGACGCTTTCAGATCTTTATGTTTGTTCGAAAAGCGGTGTTTTTGTTTTTGACTAGCGATCAGTGACTATTATAATTACAATAAAGGCAGATGTAATAAGACAAAAAACGCTTTTTCAATCTAGCAAGGATACAAAACATTAAAGGTTTTTCCTTGTATAAGATTTTGTTTTCACTTTCTGCCATGAACCAACTACCCATGCTTTTAATATTTGTTGAATACCCTCGAAACGTCATCTCTCACACTCTTTACAGAGAATTCAGTCTTGAGTTGTCTAAGTTACAGTTGCTCTGACGAAGGACTAAGGCTCGAAACGTCAACTCTTTACCTTAATCTACAGCGATTATCAATAAAATTTCAACCTTGAGTTGTCTAAACAACAATTGCTCAGTGACTTAGGGCTAACACTCAAAACGTCAGCTTCTTACACTACTTACGGCGATTGTCAAAAAAAATCTCAACCTGGAGCTGTCTAAATTACAGTTGCTCTGATAAAGGGCTAACTCTCGAAACGTCAGCTTCCCATTCTTCTAACGACGATGATTTTAAACATTTCAGCTTAGAGTTATATTGAACCACGCCGTTACCCTTACAAAACCGTCGCATTAAGGGTATTGCAATACGCATGCGTCACAACAGCCTTGAGCATTTGACCTTGATGACCTAGTCGGCTGTCGGCCACGTGCCACCTTTGTGGCTGTAGGTTTCATTTTCATATCAGCACAAAGACTTTTCCTTTATAGAAGTGTGAGTACAGCAAGATATAAAACTAGCCATGCATACAAAATATTTTCTAATCCATTAAAACTTTCCTGAGTGCATGCAGCTTAGAATTTTCCCACATTTTTGTTGGATGTCTCTGTTCCCTGTAACCTTGATCCGAGCCAAGACGGACACTTTATTTCATTTCATAGCATAAAACCCTCAATACTCGCATTTCAAGCTATTTACCCGGTGAGTATTTAAATAATATCATAATGCAGTGTAGAAGTCTTTAGGCATGCAAATTTTAAAACTGGGCATTTAAGCAGAGAACTCTGTACTACTTTTTTATTTCTGAAAAAAGAACCGCACATTAAAGAGATACTGGCAACAAAATGGAATTATGGTTTTGGTTTAGAGTTGGAAAGTAAAAAGCGAGTCAGCAGCGGAATTTATCTAGAATACACGACTGATCAACTTTGCCTTTTAAAAAAACAACAGAGCATATGGAGAACTGTGCAGACAAAGCAACTGCGCTTTACAACTATAATGTAATTTGAATGGATTTTTTCTCTTTTGAATGAGAGGTCTCTCTAATAGACTTAGTTAACAAGATTCCTTTTTTTATAGACTTTTTTGGACTCAAGACAGATGGTAATTTTTTTTTTTAATTCGTGCCTGAATTTGTTTTTATACACGTGTGCAAACGTTTGGTTCAACCACACTCAACCAGTCTGTTTCAGAGTTGCTTTTACAGTGCGCTAAAACTAACCACGTCGGCTCCTTACAATTCTTACTGCAATGATCATAAAATTTCAGTCTATAGTTGTCTAAATTGCAGTTGCTCTGACGAAGGGATAACGCTCGAAACGTCAGCTCCTTACAGTTCTTACGGCGAGGATCATAATAATTTCAACCTCGAGTTGCAATTGTCTAAATTTCATTTATTCTGCTGAAGGCCAAACGCTCGAAACGTCAGCGCCATACACTACTTATGGCAGTGATCATAAAAACTTCAACCTTGAATTTAATAAGTTGCAGTTGCTCTGACGAAGGACTGACACTCAAAATATCAGCTCCTTACACTATTTATGGGGATGATCATAAAATTTCAACTTTGAGTTAATTGAATAAATTACAGTTGCTGTGACGAAAGGCTGACACTATATAGAAACGTCAGCTCCTCTATTTACGGCGATGATCATAAAAACTTCAACCTTGAGTTCGGAATAAACTGACAAAAGGATAAGTAAAGAAAAGACGAAAAATCAGCTATACCTTGCAAATATCATAAAAATTTCAAGCTGAGTTGTCTGATTTACGTGTTCAGGCTTGAGTTAAATGAAAAAACAACTACGAAAATGCTCAGAGCGTATGCATGGGTAAGGATTGTTACAGCAGCTAGCTAAAAATAACTGAAGCGATTAGTTTCTTTCTTTCTACGATTACGAGAGAGGTAAAAATTACCTACGATTAGCTTTTATATATGATTCTTGGACACTAAAAGTTAGACTTGCGATTTTATGTTTGTGCAGATGCCTTGCGTTTAAAAATGAAAAAAATTTAAAAAAATTCAAACATCAGATGCCTTGCGTTTAAAAATGAAAAAAATTAAAAAAAATTCAAACATGAAAAAACGTTTGCTCCAAAATAAATCATTCAAGCACGAAGGCCAAGTTTAAACACACAATCTGACTCTGTTCGTGCGAAAGTTTTTGCTTAATGGTATCCCTTGGGAAGACTGCTCTCTATTTACTTTGTTTATCATTATAGTTTTCTTTTGCGAACTTAAATTTAATATAATTCAAACACTCAACCTTATTACTTTACTTTGATAATGATGTCAGTGACATTGAAACGTCAGTTGTTAGCGTTTGTATTTTTACTAAAGTGTATTACCAAAGTCGCCTTGATTAAGAAGATTATAATATAGGTGGAAATTGTTGTCTGTAATTTTGTTGTTGTTCAGTAAAAGCTTAATAAACTGAACAAATTGTGAGTTTCGAAGCAGCTAAAATAATAAATAGGTTTTGCTACTCACTCTTAGTCGAAGTAATATTTCGACTCAAATATACATTGTTAACGCTTCACTCACGCGCAAGTGTCATACTCTCATCAGAATTTAAGCAGAATATTTCAATTCTAGATATTCCGTTGTCGAATCGAATAGATCCACTTTGTTATACACTGCTGCTGCTTAACATTGTTATCCAATATTCTATGCGGTGCTCTCATAAAAATCGAGACTACCCAAACAAGTACACGCTATTGTCTACTGTTATAAAATGATTTTAACACTTTATCCTTGTTCAAATCTTCATATTCTCTATTCGTTTTCGAAATATGAAAAGTTGCCTTAATTCTTTTAACGGCTTCTATCCCTGACGCTCTGCTTTAGTTTTAACTAAAAAATTAATTTCACGCTCAGCTTTTGACAGAATCAGCTTCTGCTCTTTTGAATGCTATTAAAATTCACCAATTATGAAGTAGCAAAACAAAGCTCGCGTTTTTGTGGTTTTCAACATGTGCTTTCACTTCAGGGAACAAAAGAAATCAAATTCGACAAATTTAAGAATTCTGCTATCAAGTCATAAGCGCAGTTCATTCAAAGCCATGCCAGTTCCGAAGAAAACACCGTCATATTTGCAAACAATTGGGAGTAGAAGCGAACTTTTAAATATTGAATATTGACTGAAAACTTAAGGAATACGGGTTATTTAAATTTGAATTTCAAAGATTAGGGAATATTTTCATGCTCTGAAAAAGAATACAGAATATCAAGCTTTGAACAAGAAAATGTGCTAACTCAAAAACATTCAGTATAACGATTGTGATAACTGATTTATTCTTGTAGTTTTAGTTTCTGTTTCATCCATGGAGTAGTGGATAACAACATTAAACAGTGCAGTACTTAGTTGAATCTTGATTCGACAAATAGCAAATTAAAAAAGCAATACGGAATATCTGAATATCTGAAATTGAAAAAAACAAGGTCTATTTGCTTTAACAAAGGATTAACAAGCACATTGTCCTTGCTGTTTGCATTGAGTCTGTACTGTTTACCCGATATCTGCCGTTATCCGCAATGTCTAATGGATTTTTAAGGTGTCTGTATTGTGCATAACCGTGTGGGTCTGAAATGAAAAATAACCGGAAGGTCGTGCAGATAAATGAACGCAATATAGACAATATAACCCTTTCTTACAATAAAAAGAATCTGCCGTCTGGTTGAAGTTGACAACTTAACTTTTAAGTGGTCATAACCAATACATTTTATGTTCTGTTTCTGAGAAACTATTGGAAAGAACTTAAATCAATCTTTTTTCTACAGTTTCCTTTTCTTTGTTCCAGAATCATTTTTAAAAATAATTTATATACTTAATAGTAACTGCAGCGTGAATGGCACATTTGATAAGATCTTCGCCTTCCAACCCGCTAGAGATCCCGGGTTCGATACCTGACTCTGCCGAAATTTGAACATTTGTGTGACCTTCTTTTCCGCCAAAGCTTACTCAGCTTTTCATTCTTACGAGGTCGGTAAATGAGTACCAGCTTCGGCTTGGAGCTAACCTGTGATGGATTAGTGTACCGTCCAGGGGGGTTCAAGGACTCTCATCCTCTTAACACTAAAGAAACCGGACATAAGGACCGGACCCACGGGCCACAATGTTCTGAAAAGTGTTTAGATTTTTTTTTTTTAAAAAAAATAAAATAGTCCTACTTCAATGGGGCACGGTATTATAACTTGCACTGAAGCAGCCCGCGTTTTATAATAATAACGCGGGGTCTTGCAACTAACCTTTGTTTTCAAACCTTTATTTTGGGTTTTTCTGAAGGCAAAGCATCTTTTAACGGTATCCTAGTACAGCATTCCTCAAAATTATATTTCCTAAAACAAAAACTCAAACAACATGAAAAATACCAGTACAATATTTTTGGGGTTTTCTGAGAAGAATTCACTCGGGAAAGCCTTGTCTAGAACATGTGTCAGATAAATTATAAAAGGTTGGTTTCCATATAATCGTGTCAGTCGTAAGTGTCGTATCAGAATTCTTATTCCACTCTTACAACTATACGGAAACATCTCAACTACAGCCCCATACGACAGCTATGATAGATAAAACACTGTCGTATGAGATAGGTACTTCAAGCAAGTTTTGATGTAGTCTTACAGATCTTACAAGAACTCTGATTCGACATACACTTAAAATATATAGATACGACTGAGGATTCATGTCATCATATTAGTCTTGAGTGTTGTATCAAAATTATTATACTCTCAGTACGACTATATGGAAACACTTCGTATTACAGCCACATACGATAATTACGACAAATACAACACTGTCGTATGTGATACAGGTTTTATTAAAACTAGTTTTAATGTCGCTTTGAGGCCGCATGAAAATTCTTATGCAGCATTTATGACAGATACAACAAAATAGAAACCACCTTTGCTGCAGCCACTTAAAAATACTGAAAACTAAGATTACATTCGCAGCTTGTGTTACCCTTTAATTTACATATATATATATATATATATATATATTTAGTGAGACTGATTTTTAACAGCCGTGAACAGCTGTTTCGGCACACAGCTAGTAAACACTCAAGTTCAAGTTGCCACAAAGATAATGCATGTGATCTTCAAAATGAACACGTTTGTAATTTCAGACGAATTTTGCCATAGGGGTAAGGAACAAGCTGTAGAAAAAAAAACTCTCACGGTTCATGGGCGGCGGAAGCAAAAATATAATGGGGGGGGGGGGCACAATGGCAATGGTAAAAGTTCGTTATTACCCCATCCCTTTCAGAGTACATAAAATCTAAAATTTCTGCTCAAAAGTTGCTGTTGTTAGCCAGATTATTATTGGGGGGCCTGGCCCCCACAACCAAATTACTGGGGGGCTAGTGCCCTTCGCCTCCCCCCCAGTTGCACCGCCCATGCAGTTGTTGGTACGGTTGGTACGCTATGATGGACGACTAGGTGTGGAAAAAAGAGAACGTCATTATCATATTCATTATATATATATATATATATCTTCTTTATATCTACTTTAGTTTATGAATTGGTTTTATAGAAGGAGCTACATATATAACAGCTTGAGTAATACAATAAATCGAGAGTATTAGTAGTAATGATAATAAAATTAGTAGTAATTTTTGTACTAGTGTTTGTGCTAGTGAAAAAAAAGGTAATTTTGATAATAAATTTAATATAGTAATAATAATAATAGTAGTAGTAGTAGTAGTAGTAGCAGCAGCAGTAGTAGTAATAGTAGCAGTAGTAGCAGTAGCAGTAGTAGTAGTAGTAGCAGTAGTAGTAGTAGTGGTAGTGGTAGTGGTAGTGGTAATAGTAGTAGTAGTAGTAGTAGTAGTAGTAGTAGTAGTAGTAGTAGCAGTAGTAGTAGTAGTAGTAGTAGTAGTAGTA
>JAOEHV020350018.1:0-11189 GCA_025447995.2 Isaurus tuberculatus | reverse complement strand
GGACGTCATATAAACGGTTGGCTGCGTTTTACAGAGAAATGTATGAAAAGTTGTCTCGCCCCGAGTAACTCGGTTAGATGAGATATCCCTTCGTCCCAGGACAACTTTTTTCATATAAACGGGCCCTAAATTTCCTATGGGTTACTGGCACCACGTGGTGTCGTGAATACACATCTGTCGATACCACTCAGCCATCAACTGGTTTGAGAGACTAAGATGAGGAGATTTCATTGGATGATGACTTTTTGTTTCTTCTTTTTTCTGAAAAAATTTAAAAAATAAAATACCGATGAGCTGTGCCACTTTCAAATATTCTTTCTTATGCCGAAGTTTCTCTTAAAATGTTAGTTACCGTATCAATCCAACCATAACTCATGATCGTAGAAGCTATCACCGATATAATCAGCTTTGTTAGTTCTTCAAATGATCATCGCCTATTTTCAAAATCACCATCACTATGTTCTTGAATAATTTACAACTGACCTAACTATACAGTTAAAGCGAATTATCATCCCCAGCAGAATAATTCTTGAAGAATTTACAAGTAACCTAACAAAACAAATAGGCCCTTTGCAGTTAGAGGTCACATGGTACAAAATACGCCAAACTGGAGGAAAGAGGAAGGTATCAGGATCCAAGACAATACTCAGTTAACTAGAAAAATGTGATTTTTCTTTGTTTTACATTTCCCAGTGGAGACTGGTCAAATGCTTTGCCCTCCAATTTTGCTTATTTTGTACCATGTGACCTCTAGTTGCAAAGGGCCTATTAGCATCACCACTGTAGACAGAATCGTCTCCGTCATTTTCACCCTATCATTATTGCCATCATCATCGTACCCATTGAATCTCCATCACCACCATTGCATCACTATCATCATTCTAGACATTGCAATTATTTTCACAATCTTTCTCACTGTCATTGCATAATTACAATTATCATTATCACCACCATTACCACTTGCAACTTTATATTATGATCATCACCATAACCATTGTACATGCATCATCATATCTCCATATCTCCTATCATCATCATTATCATCATTATCACTTTAATGTTTGCCATCACCATCTCAGCAAAAGAATGATCATCACCATAACCATTGTACATCATCATATCTCCATATCTCCTATCATCATCATTATCATCATTATCACTTTAATGTTTGCCATCACCATCTCAGCAAAAGAATGATCATCACCATAACCATTGTACATCATCATATCTCCATATCTCCTATCATCATCATTATCATCATCATCACTTTAATGTTTGCCATCACCATCTCAGCAAAAGAATGATCATCACCATAACCATCGTTTCCACTATTATGGTCATTACAACTTCACCACCATTATCATCTTTTTACTCCATTACAAACATTACAGCTACACTACTGCTAGTATTTACAAATGTACAGGAATACGTTGGTAAGATAATCGTAATGCATTACCATTGGTGGAGGGTAAACTCTGCGGAATGCTCCTTTATGATAATGTTCATAGTACGCAGCCTTCAGGAATTCTCTCTCATCTTGCTGAAGACAAGCGTAACACAATCGACAAGACTGAAATGGAGATCAAGCTGATGTAAAAATACCAAGGGAAGAAAGACGTATATCACTGTAAGTATGGCTTGATCAATAATCTTATTTGTTTTAAAAAAATTCCGCAGAATCGAAGTAAGGTTCACTTTAATAAATGAAAACTTTACCTTTTGGTTAGGATTTAAAGGAAATTTTACTTATGGCAACCTATGAAAACCTAGTTTTGACTTCATCACGTGTCCACGGAGAGGTAACTTTAACCATAGTTAGTAGAGTTAAATGGTTAGATAACTTGGTGGCTTTCTTTGTTCTATGTTTTTGTTCTCTCTTTCCCTATTGAAATATGACGTTGACCGTGCTCAGATTACAAAAGGTTTTCAGATGTAAATAAGAAAACGGCCAATAGACTAACGAGCCATCACACCTAGAACAAAAGATCATAACCGTGACCGTGCACACAACATGAAACAAAGCAGCATTGTAATCTTCTTTGTAGTTTTCTAAGTTTCATAACCATTCCACTCCATTAACTTTGCTTTAACTTATAATGAACATGAAACCATGTTATACTCTTTTTAACATACTTGTCGAAAAGTTTTTTAAAAAAGCTGTTGAAGTGCGACGGCGAGTAAGTAAAACAAGTGATTTAATCAATACTAGTTTGAAATGATAAATCATTTCCGTAAGTGAATAGCCTGCGTAGCTGGCGGTCTTGTGAGAAGGTGGAAAAAGTAGAAAATCCGAGCGTCTATTGCTACTGGTCGCCATGTTGAACGAGTACAAACAAAAAGACTGGGAAGAGGAAAAAAGTTTCTGGGGAGGGGGGGGTGGAGAGGGAAGGCCAAAGACTTTCCCGATTCCCGCTCCGCCCCCAAGTAACATTTTTATTCGCTCCCCAGTCTTTTCGTTTATACTCGTTCAACATGGCGACCAGTAACAATAGATGCTCGGATTTTCAACTTTTTCCGCCCTCTCACATGACCGCCAGCTAAACAGGCTACTTACTATGAAGTAAGAAACTGACATTTCGAGCGTTAGCCCTTGGTGTTGCTCTGACTAACGCTCCCTCAAAACGTCAACTTTTTAAATAAATAAATAAATAAATAAAGAAATAAGTAAATAAGTAAATAAATAAATAGATAAATAATAAATTCTCTTTATTTACTTTGATTAAACCAAGTGGTGCACATAGATATGAACTAACAAATTAAAAAGATTACTAATAAAAACATTTATATCTAAAAATTAATCTATTAGAAAAACTATTTTTAAAACGTTCTGTGTTGATCGCAGGCATTATGAAACGGCGATAACTTATCATATCACGCCCATTCCATTACATACTTGTCACCAGTCCTTACCTCATGAAAGCATGATTGTTTGCATTCTTTACTTGTACACGCATGTGCACTGGACGTCAAGAGGCTGGAATCACTAACCAACATGTCTTTCTCAGAGCTTGAGCTGAGTGGATACAGAGAAAAGCATAAAATAAAGCAAATAAAACTAAATATACAAGCTAAATTAATACAGAATATTTTATAATTGTTGAAAAGTTGAAGTTTGTCGGCGACTAGATAAAACACATGAATTAATCAACTCTAGGTTGAAATGTTAAATTTTTGCCGTAAGCAGAGTAAGAAGCTGACGTTTCGAGCGTTAGTCGTTCGTAGGTATGGAATGCTTGACTGAGAGAGTCCTGTTTTTATCTTGTTCTGACGAAGGGATCAAAACGTCAGCTTTCTACTAAACTTAAAGCAATAAACACTTCACCCAGAATTGATTAAATTACTTAATATAAAATATTTTATTTATAAAGGCTTGGAGAGACGACATTATTTTCAAATGTAAGTTGAAAGTATCTTGAAAGTTTTAGGGTAGTAAACGAGTAAGAGAATTTTTACAAGACTAGAAGATAAAATTTGTTTTTAAATGCGCATGTCTAAAGTTCTGTTTAGAATAAATTATTGATGAAAAATTAACTTCTAGTAAGGTTCAGTCTGTCTCCCAAACAGCATTGATCGACCCACCAGAGTTAAGAATCAGAAATAAAAATTAAAAGAATTCTTTGAAGAGGCTTCAAAGCACTATGTTGCAATCTTACCTCCTTACACAATTATACAGTGAAAAGCAATGCTCGACAATAAAACAACAGATACAACAACTATGAAAGCAGTATATGAAAATCCTAGAGACAAACCTGTGTTTCATGCTGTGATGAAGCCGATTAGCCAAACCAACAAGACCAAAAAGATTGAATAATACCTGTGAGTAAATTAAACGAACAGGATTTCTCGTTGAAATCTAAGTATGCTTTGATAGAAAACGTTTTTAATATTTTTATTAAATACTTCTCCAGCTCCTACTACCCTCGTCATCGTAAAATCGTCATCTTTGCGTCATCATTTCTTCAACACCATCATCGTCAACATCATAACGATCATGATTATTATCACAATCATTAGTCTCAATATCATCATCATTATCATAATCATCGTCGTCATTATTATCATAATTGTCATCATCATTATCACCTTCAACATAATCATCATCATTGGGCACATTATTTTTATCAACACCATCATCGGCTACATCGTCATCATCGCCCTTACCATTATCAACGCTACATCATCGTCATCAACATCATCACATTATATCATCTTCATCTCTGCCATCATCACCTTCATTATAACTCGTGCCTCTCAGCTCTACGACCCGGGTTCGACTTCCGGGCTCCGCACGTGAGCTGAGATTTGTCAGTCTCAAGCTGACTCCGATGGTTTTTCTCCAGATACTCCGGTTTTCGTAATTCAGTCCTTGACTGCAAGGAGGGCGATTAGCAAAGTTGATTTATTTTTTATCCACCCCTCTCCCCTGCCCCAGTACTGTAAGTTAAACTGATTGAAGCGCCATATACCTGTTCATACATAAGCTTGTTGTCGTTATGTGTGGCTGATGACAAATTTGGTGACATGTTTACCTACAAAGAAATAATTCTGTAAGTTTCTTATCCGAAAACTCGAATAGGACATTTTCATCACGTCACCATTGTCCCTTGTGGTGGCGGGCAACGTGTTTGTATTCGCGTGACAATCACGCAGAAATACGAAAACTACTGTGATTATAATCTTAATTTTTTCTTAAAAATGTGTATTTTCATATAATCAAAACAACAATATACACTTAATAACTGCTCACGAGGAAAACATCTGTTTTGTTTCCCGAGAATTCGACTCGGGAAACATCGAGACTCGAGGGAAACAAAACAGATATTTTCCGAGGGAGCAGTCATTAAGTGTTTTGTTATATAGCATAAACAAAATAAACCACAATTATTAAAGCAATGGAGTTGCGAGACAAGTTGCACGAAAACTTGCCTCGTTGTCGTTAAGCATGATAGGCACTCACCTCCATCAACCATATTTTCATGTTTTCGTCCACTACGAAATCAAATCGCACTAATTCAAAGAAATTTCTGCGGACAAAGCAAAACGAAGTGTCTTTGTTGAGGAAGCGAACGTTTCGAGCATAAACCATTCGAACTGTGTTGTTCTGATGAAGGGCCAACACTCGAAACGTCAGCTTCCTTCTCTACTTACGATGATTAAACATTGACATAATTAGCTACACCTCAAAAACATTACCCTTTTATTGTTATTATCTCGCTTGGGAATCCGGGCCTTTTTGTTAGGTATGCTATGCTTATGAGGCCCAGTAAAGTCAAAACATGGCCATGGCTCCCAGCTTTTACTCAGTTTTAGATATGTAGATCTAGGAGGGTAGCACCCGCTTGAAATGCGGGCTTAATGCCTACATTAGTTGCTTCAAGTTATTTATACAACACGCATGCGCTATTTAAACTTATGATAAACCTTCCAGCAACATCCCACAAGCATTACCCTTCTACATACTACTTATTAACCTTGTCCGTTCGGTCATTACAGGGAAATCTCAGACCGAGGCCTTGCTGTAATGACCGAGCGATAGCGAGACAGAAGTCTGAGATTTCCCTAAAATGACCGAATGGACGAGGTTAATAAGTTATTCATTAAATGGCCTTTAGTCTATTTTCGGAAGAAAACGAAAAAAACACCGGAAGTAAATTTCCGTATACACTTGCGCAAACACACTCATTTCAAACGATGTTCACTCAGCTGAATCGGCAGTCGTCACGAAAAACAGGAAAAAATGATTTCTTCAATTTAAATGAACAGCCACTGATAAATGTCGAAAAAAATCTCATAATGACCGGTCATTACAGGGAAATCTTGTCCTACCAGCAGCCAATCAGCATGCGGGAAACTATCTAGCAATATAATAACGTTCCTTATTATCTTGTATGCGATTCCCAGCCTGATCTCAGCTATGTAATGCTGATCGGCCCAAAAAGGCCGAAGCAGCTGTCCATGGCTGCTAACATCAGGCTCACCTTTATTCATGGTAGATTTTGGGGTAATACCCGCTACCAACGTGGCCAAGTGCCTATATTAGTGGCTACAAGTAACTGATACTAGTACGCATGTGCTAGCAGTATACTTGTGATTACCATTCAAGTCACATCCCACAAGCATTACGCTTTTAGTTTACTGATCCCTACTGTCTCGTGTGGGAATATGAGCCTCTTTGTTAGGTATGCCATGCATGCTGAAGAGACCTAGCAGAGCCAGCTAATCCGTCAGGAGTAAGCCATGAGGTTCTACTAGACCGAAATAGCTATCCGTGACTGCTAACAGTCACACCAATCATTATGCACGGAAAATTCAAGGCCTAATGCCTGCTACCAATTATATGATCTTAGTGCCTATATTAATGGCACGTTTGTGCTTCCTTTACTTTTAAGTTTCAATTCTGAAACGTTTGATTGCCTTGGAGTTCTCTTTACTAATGAATGGTTTTCACGAAGGCATAGAGTCATTCACTTCCTGCTCACCTTGTTGACTTGTAAGTTGCTGCAGAGTCAATGAGATTTTTTTCCTTGCTTTTGTAGACCTAGAAAAGAAGGGACCTTAGCACACTCGGAGTCGGAAACAATCATCCACGTGGTCGCCAAAGGCGACTAATTTTCGCTTACGGTGGACAGAAATCGTGAAAAATCGCCCAACTGGCGAGTAGGAAGAAACAACTTTTTCTCTCAGTCCATACAAGTTTCTGGTAAAAAGAAGTGCTCTAAACTACCAAGTTAGTTTATCTCAACTATCTTTTAGTATCATGAAGGCTTTCTAGGTTTGATAAAATTAGCTATTCGCGCCGGAGAATTTATTTTATAACCTAACTTTTAGTAGAATGAAATCTTAGGAGGGAAAAACATAAACTGGGCGAGCAGTTTCTAGACGCTGCACGCCTGACTGGTGAAATTAATTTAGTAATTTAAAGGCGCAAGATATACTAATAATTGATATCGTTGAAATAACTACAGAGACAAGATATGAATATCTGGCTTGTACTCGGGAATTTTGGCGGCGTGCTTGTGGCGCAGTTGGTTAGATCTCTACCATTCAACCGCAAGGTTCAAGGTCTGATCCCCTGCTCTGCCGAAATTTGAACATTTGTGTGACCTTCTTTTCGGCCAAAGCTTACTAAGTTTTCCATCCTTACGAAGTCGGTAAATGAGTAACAGCTTCGGCTGGGAGCTAACCTGCGATGGGTTAGTTTCCCGATCAGGGAGAGTCAAGCACTCTCATCTGCTTAACACTACAGAAACCGGAGATAAGCGCCGGCTCAATGGGCCACTAGGCTCGTAAAAGGATTTAGCTAGCATTTAGGAATTTAGGTGATGAGAGGTGGGGTTCGAACCGACACCATAGTGAACCGCAGGTTAAAACATTTCATGGGGGAAGGGGGTAACGTTAATTTAGGTGATGAGAGGTGGGGTTCAAACCGACACCATAGTGAACCTCAGGTTAAAACATTTCATGGGGGAAGGGGGTCCAGTGCTTGTCGTTTGAAAATCCTTGGTGAGTGAAAAAAAGCTCACCTGAGGTCTTTTATGTGCGCAATTTTCCCCTTTTTTATTTGCTTTATTTATGATAATTTGCCTTTTTTGGTGTTAAATAAAAAATCACTTTTGTTGATAAAAGGATTCGCACAACCAAACCACGCCTCAGTACAAGTCAACAAGCAGAGAAATAAATGGAGATTGAAGCCACCAATGAAAACCACGGTACGATCGTCTCGAATTAAAACGGGCATTTTGATCGGGGTGACGATCGGTGTTGGATAGTTTTCAAGTTCATAATATACAGTTTCATTCGGAAATATGTGAAACGAAAACTCAGACTATGAGCAGAGGAATCGCTGATGATCGGGGTGACGATCGGTGTTGGATAGTTTTCAAGTTCATAATACAGTTTCAATCTGAATATGTGAAACGAAAACTCAGACTATGAGCAGAGGAATCGCTGATGACCGATGTACATTTTTTACTCGCAGGCGAGCGATTTTCTTTGATAAGGTGCCCCATTTTTCGCTCTTCTCGTATTGATTTCGCTCGCGCGATGGTGCGCGAGCGCAATCGCGCACCTCAAAAGACAAGCACTGGGTAACGTTAATCATCATTCGATGAAAATTTTCCATCTTAATTTCTCATTGGTCCAAGCCAACCATGTGACCTAGAAATAACTGCCTACAAATATGGCACTGCTCATGCATAGTTTTGATCTTCGATAGAATTTGAAAACTGAAAAATACCGAGCTGACTTATTTTACGAGGCAGCGCGCACGTAACGCTTAAAAGTTAACGCTTCCCACAAAAAGAATTCAGTGATCGAATGATAAAACAATTATTGGATTTGGTAATCGCAAAATATTGTGATTTGTCATTGTCTCGCAAATATGAATCTGCTCGCCACTGACAAATCACGATATTTTGCTCAACCTTGTCCAGGTTAAACGGGAACTTACAAACAGAATCGTGGATAAAAAATATCTTTCGGATAGATATACAAAGATTAAATACTCTTTTGAGGTGATAGCCGAAGTTGTTTCCGAGGAATAAAATACTTTCTAAATTCCTTTTCTTGCTTAAACATCGTTTAAATTGAGCAGACTAGCTATAGTTTACTGGAATTGTTTACTAAATCATTTATTACCTCTGCAATAGCTTGATAAATATCGTCCCACATTTTGATGTCATTTTTACCTTTAAAAAAACATACAAAAGTTACAACTTAAGCAATGAATGAATCATGAGTTACCATATCATTGTTTTAACGATCAAAGTTGCAAGAGTACTTTTAATGCTTTTTTTTCTTTGCCCTGAAATTCCGTTCATGTGGATGTAAAGTAATTACAACTAGACCTTAACAACGCATGATTTAACGAGCTCTAGGTTGAATTAAGTGATCATCAGCCGCAATTAGTGTAAGGAGCTGATGTCTCAAGCGTTATAGATCTTCGTCCGAGCGACTGCATGTATCTAGACAACTCAAGGTTGAAAATTTTATGATCATTGCCGTAAGTAGTGTAAGGAGCTGACGTTTGAAATGCTAGCCACTCGTCAGAGCAACTGCAATTTAGACAACTCAAGGTTGAAATTGTTTTTATCATCATCGTGAGTAGCAAAACTACGATGGTTTCACACCTTCGTGTCTAAGATAAGCACTGAGGATAGCTTTCCTGTTTAAATTTGACTTCTTCTTCATAGCTTTCAGTGATTTAACGTTTCAAGCTTTTACCCTTCATCAGACTAACTGTATTTAGACCACTCGAGATTAAAAATTTTATGATCATCACCGTAAGTAGTGCAAGGGAGCTGATGGTTCAGGCATCAGGGTAACTGTATTTACTAGACAACACAAGGTTGAAATTTGTATAATCATCGCCGCAACTAATGTGTGGCAGCTGTACAGCTCTTGAAACATACACCTCCAAAACAAATTTCTTATGATTTTGTTCCAGAAACAGTTACGTACAAGTTTAAGTAAGGAAACCTAATTAAAAAGAAAACCCCAACTCAAGCTGGAGTCGAACCCGTGGCCGGTGCGACGTTTTTACCAACGGAGCTATGAAGCTACAGCTGTTGGGAGCAGGTCAATTTTAGTGGGTCCATCAATGTTACTTAATAGTGTACAACGATTATTGACTCAAACACTCTTACTAACTGAGCTATGAAGCTACAGCTGTTGGGAGCAGGTCAATTTTAGTGGGTCCATCAATGCTACTTAATAGTGTACAACGATTATTGACTCAAACACTCTTACTAACTGAGCTATGAAGCTACAGCTGTTGGGAGCAGGTCAATTTTAGTGGGTCCATCAATGACACATTTAAGCTTTGTGATCGAATTTGTACCGCAGTCATTTACCAACGTCGTCAAGAAAGATTTTCACGGTTGCGTTCCAGTTTAAGTAATCTTGAAAAGGAACTCTGCTTCATTAAATTGTAGACTTCAACTGGATTCGAACTCGTGACTTCTACAAAACCGATGCAACGTTCTTACTAATTGAGTTCGAGCTCGTGACTTCTGCAATACCGATGCAACGTTCTTACCGAGTTCGAGCTCGTGACTTCTGCAAAACCGATGCAACGTTCTTACTAATTGAGTTCGAACTCGCGACTTCTGCAAAACCGATGCAACGTTCTTACCGAGTTCGAGCTCGTGACTTCTGCAAAACCGATGCAACGTTCTTACTAACTGAGTTCGAACTCGTGACTTCTAAAAAACCGATGCAACGTTCTTACTGAGTTATAAAGCTTAAGCTGTTAGGAGCACGTCAATTTCAGGGGTGATGTCCATCAATTGCACTCAAATGAGAGATCTTTTCTAAGCATTTTAAGTTGCTCTAACGAAGGGCTGACGCTCGAAACGTCAACTTCCTACTCTAATGGGGTGTCAGGTTGGCGTAGCGGTAATCATTCGCGCCTCCCACCTCTACGACCCGGGTTCGACTCCCAGGCTCCGCATGTGCGCTGAGATTTGTCGATCTCAATCTGACTTCGAGGGTTTTTCTCCGGGTATTCCGGTTTTCCTACCTCAGCAAAAATTGACTCCCAGCTTATTCTATCCGGTTGTGGTGCTGTGCTCCAGGTCGAAGATGGGCCGCAAAGTGGCAGCCATTGTGTATGTGTTTGTAACCTTAAATTGTCTGTGAGTAATGAGTGCGCCTTTAAAGTACTTGCCGTCTAACCTCGTTGAGCCGCGTCCTCGAAATTCCGTCCTTGACTGCAAGGAGGGCGATTAGCAAGGCTGATTATTTATTTATTTATGTCGATGACTACACACTTCAAGCTAGATTTTATCAAATTACGTGTTTTATCTACTCACTGACGCATGTCAATAGTCATAAAAATATTTATGAACAAGTAAAAGATCTAATTAGCAAGGATTTTAAAGATGATATCAAGAAAGCAACTGAATGGATTGCAGTACTAAGATGGTTTCACACCTTCGTGTCTAAGATAAGCACTGAGGATAGCTTTCCTGTTTAAATTTGACTTCTTCTTCATAGCTTTCAGTGATGGCAGCTACCTCAATCAAGATCAAAGAAACTTTAGATTAGAATAAGAACTCATGGTGAGTCATATGTTAGGTACACCTTTTTATTTGGATAAGAGTTCGTACAAAGTAGTTTAGTTTATTTTGCTTTTCCCCGAAGAAGGGGCCGGGCAACACCCACAGATCTGAGATCCAATTACGGGGTTC
>JAOEHV020349917.1:0-11190 GCA_025447995.2 Isaurus tuberculatus | reverse complement strand
AGCCTTCCCTGTGACATTTTGAAAATTTTGAGATGTGACAAATTGTGACATGCCATAAAACATGAATCCATTCTCTGATATAGCTTTATGACTTGTAATAACTTAAGTTGGGAAGTACTTAACTGTTCAGATGACACTGACAACACCTGGCAGGTTTGACACTGATATTATGATTGGGGTCTTG
The DNA here is from genome assembly GCA_025447995.2 of Isaurus tuberculatus. Taxonomy (NCBI): domain Eukaryota; kingdom Metazoa; phylum Cnidaria; class Anthozoa; order Zoantharia; family Zoanthidae; genus Isaurus; species Isaurus tuberculatus. Next base: position 11,006 of record JAOEHV020349917.1, on the reverse strand, counting down.
GATGTCTGGTCCAGTTGGAGTCCCTAGCAATTCTTAAGGGTAATATTTTCTTATTACCATTTATCTACTCCGCAAAGGGAAAGCCTTCCATGGCAACTTTTTTTAGATTTTTTTGGCTTTGCTCACTGACTGTTTTTCTAAGCTCTGTCTAAGACAACAGTTAACAAACAGCAATAATTTTGTATTTTGTCATCTAATTTTTTGTTTACTATGCAGGTATTGAAAGCATCTTTTTGCACATATTTGTTAGGTCAACCAAGCTGTGAAACAATTTATAGTCGGAATTATTTCAAGTTTTTCTGGATTTGCACTATTTTCCAGCTTTTCTCAACCTGCTAAATTCAACTTGGTGGCTGCTTGGTGCCTTTTCCTTTTTTTGTGGAAGCATAATTATCTATGTACACTGAACACTGAATAATTTCTGCATTTTTGAAAAATTCATTGTAATTTCATCAGTGAAGCTTGATAATTTTTTTTATAATTTTTTTTTGTAGATACAACAGTAAATGTATCTTCCAACATACTGGAATGGAGCTTGCTGATGGCCTCAAAGTTTGCATGGCAGGTATGTTAATCAGTGTTCTCACAAAACCATAACAGAAAAATGCTTGGCCATTAAATTTTTTTTTCATTTGCCCTTTGAAGAAATCAAATTATATAAACTATTCAACCTATTTGCAAAATTATCCTTCTATTGCAGTTGAAGAGATTCTGCAAGTAAGTGCAGGGCTCAAAATAATGGCTGATAAACAGATATTTGTTGAGAATGACAACTTGACCTGAAAAATCCTTCCATTTTTTGACCAGTCACCTTGAGTACCAAAACTATTAATGACTGTTATTGTGGATCTGAGGCTATGCTAAACCAGTCACAATGCATGTTCGCCAGTACTGCTTATTTACAAAAATGTCACCAATGAAAACAAAAGCAAAATATTTTGTATTCATCATGGCTCATTTAACTTATCTAACTCCATTTGGTATAATTGTTTTTAAATATTGTGTCAATTTTTGAACTAAAATTTAGGAAATGTGTCTAAAATACAAACTAAGTTATTTGACAAATGGCTAAGAAAGAATGATGAACTATGAGCTCTACAAAGAAAGAAGTTGAGATTAAAATAGCTATTCTTTCCTAGGTGCTTTAAGAAGGTATCAAAAAGAAAATGGTACGTTCCCTGAAAAAATCTTCTTCTATCGTGATGGGGTTGGAGATGGTCAACTGAATGCTGTTGTTGACCATGAAATTCCACAGGTGATGTCATGCTTCAAAGAATTTGGTGATGGATCATACAAGTAAGTTGTACTGTTACATTATTATCCATTTTTGCGTGACAGTATGTGATAAGGAATAAGTTTTTTCTAAAAAAATAATGTACTATAAAAGTGTTAATGTACTAAAGAAAAAACCCTATTTTTCCTGTTTATTTTTGTGTGGGTATTTGCATGGAATAATGAGATGTTCCATTTAAAAAATTGATAGAGAGTTTTTGAACTTACATTTTCTAGCCCAACTTTACCTTGCAAACTATATTTATATTTTTTGTTTGTCCCTGTGTAAAACAATTTTTTCAAAATGTTGTTTCTTTTAAGTTGCTTTATCATAAAGTTAAAGGAAAAGGACACTATTTTTCTTTAATTTGCTCTTTCTTGGTTTTGGATTTTTGACCCAAAGGGCTTAGAAAAGTTTTGGAAAAAAATTGTGCAAACTCAAGTGTTTTCATTTGGTATCCATTGTTGTGATGTTGCATCATAGTTAGTCTCAGCCAGTTAACTTTTTAAATAAAAATGTTTTCTCAAAGTTCTAACAATGGCAAGAGCTAATTTATTAATTTTGATTGATGTGATATGATTATTAGTGCTACTGCAAAAATGTTTCCTCTGTTGTTGCCCAAGGTAAAATCATTGCCTAAATTAATTTTGCTCATTACTTGGTTTGGTAGCTTAAGGTTCTAAAGAGTTGTTATCAATCTCTAACTTTTTAAGTTTCCTTTTGCTTTGTTACTTGTTATGCACTACCTGCAAGGGGGTCTCAGTGAGTTGCTGTTTAATTATAAATGACTAAATACTTCTTATTATTTTCAGACCTAAATTTACTTTCATTGTTGTGAAGAAGAGAGTAAACACACGTCTGTTTTTGCATGATAGTAGAACTGGGGGACTGCAAAATCCCCCACCAGGCTCTGTTGTTGACTCAGAAGTGACTAACAAGCAGTGGTTTGTATTAGATTTTATCATTTAACCTCTCCTTTCCTGAGACTAAGTATTTTACCCTTTAGATGGAATTAAACAAGGTATTGGTGTCCACATAAGTGTTTCAAGTAATATATGAAACACGAGACTGTTTCATCACATTTCCAAACACTGAGAAGAGAGTTAAAAAATATGACTCGCAGCAGAGTATTTTTGGTGAAATTCGAAGTGTTTGGAAACTTGATGAAATACTGTCTCAAGTGTTTGATATATCATCTCAAAACTAAAACTAAGGAATAAACGAAGAAATAAAATGCTAATTAAGATAACATTATTTTCCAAACCATGATCACGGATATGATTTCTTTATTTTTAACTTGATGAATTATTGAGTTTGAGAAGTAAACATACTTCTTGGGCCCTGTTTTTAGCAGTTTGATTTATGTGGTGGTTGTATAGGGGTACTTTTTTTAAAAAAATATTAAAAAAAAACAGTTAATGAGCTTTAAATCATAAAGAAAGTAACTATAAAAACTTTGTAGCCACAAAAGAGAACAAGCTAGATGGTTCTGTTAAAAATTAAAAAGGAGGTTGTCTAAGGGTCACTTTGGGGTGTCAGGCTGGTGTAGTGGTCATCACTTAATTTGCCTCTCACCCCTAGACCAAGGGTGAAAAACCTAGCTTTGAACAGGGGACTTACATTAATTTTGTTAATCTCAATCTAACTTAGATGGTTTTTTCTTTGAGTAAACTGGTTTTCACCGGAACATAGAATTACCAATCTCAGTCTTTGTCCATGGGTTTTTATATGTTTCACAGGGAAAGTAAATTTTCAATTTGAATTTGACTCTGAACGTTTTTCTTCATGTACATTATTTACCTTCTTACAAAAAATCTATAATGATATTTCAAACATTAAAACATTAGCCTCTACCCTAGAAGAATCAGCAACCACTCCCGTGTAATAATGCTAAATAATAGGGGTTTTTTTATTTATAAGGGATTTTTTTTATTTTCAGGTATGACTTTTTCCTGGTCAGTCAATCTGTTCGCCAAGGAACTGTCACACCAACTCACTACAACATAGTTTATGACACCTGCTGTATCAAGCCAGACTATCTACAGAGACTTACTTATAAGCTTACTCACTTGTACTACAACTGGCCGGTAAGCACAGTAGATTAACTAATTTCTTAAAATTGGGATCACCTCTATGACTGAAGGCCATGCATCAAATCTGTCATTGTTTCTTGAGGTAAATGGCAGCATCATGTATATTTCGCTTGCGCTTTGAAGGCATAAATTATTTGCAATAGATAAATTTTCTAATAAATCGATTATATTTCTGATGATAAATATAAAACTTTGAAAAACCTATAATATTTGAATGCAAATTTACAATTCCTCTCACGAACAACTCGAAACAAGACGCGACACTGCAATGTCGTGACACGAGGCCTTACGTCATGTTACTTACGTTTGACAGCTCCTGTCATCTAGCCAACACCTTGCGTTTAGTGCTTAAAATGCTTTTTGCACTGTATCTCAAAAAAGATTTTTGTTTGGAGTTTTAGAATTAGAAAACTTTAATTATTGTTCTATTTGAAGAAAAAAAGTTCGTAAAAATGATAATTTTTGCAGTGTTTCGTCCCGTGTATCCTTAAACGAAAGTCAGGGTTTAAAACAAAAAAAAAAGACTTTTTACCACATTAAACTGAGTCAAAATGTTTGTATTTAAGACTTAAATATTCACCCAAGTTTGCTTTATTGTTGTAAACATATGAGCTGTACGTTAATTTTTTTTAAAAAACTCGGTTTTTTTTCCTTTTAAATTTCAATTTTCCCCAACCTATCGTCAATATCCATACATCTTTGTTAGCCATATTTAATTTGTAATAGCCATGTGTACCTATTTTTTGTTATAGCCATTAAGATATGTTGCAAAGTGAGGTTTTTAGTGATGGAGGAAACTTTAATACTGCTATTTTTGTGTTTCAGGGTACAATCCGTGTTCCGGCCCCTTGCCAGTATGCTCATAAGTTGGCTTTCCTTGTTGGCCAGTCTCTTCACCAAGAACCGAAGCAAGAACTTGCAGACAAGCTCTTTTACCTTTAAGGAGTTTGAAGCTCTTTCCTTGACAAACCGCCGTTATTTTGACAGTCGTTTACAACATACAAGTTCGTTTACATAAACAAGTTATTATTGTTCAGCTGGATTGCCCTTTTTTTTCCCAAAGCTTTTCGAACGAGGTGCAACCCATAAGAGTAATTTTAAGAGTATTTTTATACTTTGATAAAAAGCAGACTTGACAAAGGGACTGCATTGAACTGTTTTGTTAAACGTTTAAAGAGAAAAAGGTAATAATACATGGACATATTTACCTTTTCTAATTAAAAGTTATATAACTTAAATCATTTTGGTTTTTGTGATATATTACGGCAAGCGTTTTAACACTACTTGGATTAACAGAATATGCAAAGAAGAACTATTTCACCAACTCTAGGCTGAAGATCTTGTTTATGAGGTGTAGCCATTTCTACTCAAGGTTGAAGGTCGAGTTATAGTTTCGGACCGTAAAGGGCAGTAGAGGAGTCAGTACTTCCCCCGTTTCTAACCGAATGTTTTGTTTGACGCTCAAATTCTCGCATAGACTGTATCAACTATTATTGCGCAGTTTGGTTGATTTGTTTTTTGATGGAAATGAATTGTATTTTACCAATAATCTAAACTCCAGGCATATTCCGAATTATGGTTTTGATAGTACGCCGTGTTGGCCCTTGCGTTTCCTTGCAAAGCAGTTTTGTTCGACTGTCTATGCTTTCTGGAAAAAGTCTACATGACAGCTACTCACCCTTTAACTTTGGAACTGTCGGGGTTGAAAGGAGAAGTAATTTGCTAAAAATGTCTACATGACAGCTACTCCCCCTTTAACTTTGCAACTGTGGGGGTTGAAAGGAGAAGTAATTTGCTGTATTTTCCGAGGCAAAATTTGGGCTTCCCTAAAAAATTCCAGGATCCCTTGAGTTTGTTCGGAGATCTGAATCTGCAAATGTTTAAGACAAATGCTATACCCCTCAATTTTTTTAGTTTACAGGTGGCTGGGTGTTTGTCAATTAAATGTTAATCCATGAACAAAATTTTACACAGCCAAATTACATAAGGGTCTATTAACATAAGGAGAGTTGTCTTGGAGGTTGGGTTATCCTTATAAAGTTATCTTTGGCTGAGCTATAAAGTGGCTCTTTACTATGTAGCGTACTACGTTTAACAAGAAAGTAAGTTAATCTTCGCCAGTTAGCAGTGTTAAACAACTTGATACAAGAACGTAACGCTGTAGCCAATCGGATTCATTGACAGTTTTTTATGTAAACTGGTTGAAAAGTAATCGTTGCTGCCTTTGCATTGGGAGCCAGTCATAACTTGGACGTTGCTCGCAGAAAACACATGGAGACTTTTTTCACTAACAAATAATGTACATTTGAACTCTTTGATTCTTCTTTGAACTTTCCAACTTGCTTCTTTTCAAATGTAAGCGAACACCAAGTTATTTTATGAAAATATCCATATTTTACATCGGGTTTGCATTTGCAAAAAAAAAAAAAAAAAAAAAATCGGGGTGGTTGGCACAGTTTTTTAAGATCTCTTTCTGCCATTCACAAGGTCCCGGGTTAGATACTGGGCTCTGCCGAAATTTGAACATTTGTGTGATCTTTTCTGTCAAAGCTTACTCGGTTTTACATCCTTACGAGGTCGGTAAATGTGTACCATCGTTGGCTGGGAGCTAACCTGTGATGGATTAGTGTCCCGTCCATGGGGAGTCATAGACTCTCGGCCGCTAAACACTACGGAAACAGGGGATAAGCGCTGGCTCTGATGGGCCACTGGGCTCGGAAAAAGATTTAACTTTGCATTTGCAAAATAGTGTAGTAGTTGTGTTAGACCCTCACTTTTCTGAGCCATGTAATTCTACAGAAATAGGAAGTTAGATCGTTTGAAGTACAGCATTATGTACCGCAGTTTGTTTGGTTGGGTAAAACTATAACCCAGTTTGAGGTTTGTTACATGAAAATTGCTCTTCGCCAACATTTTTTACGATACTCGTAACGTATATTATTTATCATGTTAGTAAGGGGTCCTTGTTAGGGTAACTCAAAAGATAATGGTTTTATTGCTTGGGCACTTGGAAAAAATTTAAAAAATAAGAGATGTTAGGAAATTTAAACTACAACCATAGCGGAAAAATGTTATTTCTGGTTTGATTTCTTGTAGTTTATCCCATTACCGTATAAATAGGGGAAGGAATCGTACTTGAAAAGCAAAGAAAGCTCTATGTTGTAGATACATTCACGTCTTCACAAAACTCCATTTCAGCTTCATGTTTGCGTTTGCAAAGGTTTTTCTCAATAGTAAGAATTTGTGTGATTAAGGAATACTCTTATTATTATTAAGAACAAATTTGATAATAACATTGAGGATGAAATCGCTCGGAAAATACGAACAAAAAAAACAATCTGAGGCTGATTTTTTTTAATAATAAAAGATAAGGAACATGCACAGCAACAAACAAGCATGAGACCGCGATGTCAGTGTCGCGGCGACTATTCAGCGCCTCTGACATACACTTTTCTTTCGTAAAGCCGAACTCCCTCAAGGTTGATGGCGTCCGTTTTGACATCTTGATAGATGAGAAAACCTGTAGCGTCCCGAGTACACACGGTGCTTTGGTACGGTAATGTGATTCATGTTCTGTAACCCTCGCCCATTTAGGGGCCGATTACATGGAGCTTTTTCATCCCCGGGGTTGAACTCAGCCCTGGGTTGAACTCGGCCCTGGGTTGAAAGTGTCCATGTAATTGAACAAAATTTCAGCCCGGTTAACAGGGCTGAGTTCAACCCCGGGGTTGAAAAAGCTCCATGTAATCGGCCCCTTAAAAGAATTATTAAACTCGATTGTTTATTAATGGTTTAGGCACCCTGCAGGTTAGTTACCCTACAGCACACGTAGTATCACGACATATCGAGTGGGTTTACCCCATCGGAGAACATAGAAAACTTAAGTACCTTTGAGAACAAAATAAGAACATTTTGAACCTGAAATGGCCGAAAAAATAAGAATATTGAGTCTGAGCTAAATTTTACTGGTAAATAAATAAAAGTGTAAGGCGCCAGAAACTTGAGGGTTCCGAACTTTGTTTTTCATTTTTTGTGATTGTGACCGGGTTGCCTGTGGCAAGCCAGTTAAATGGGGTTGGTTTTTGTGGCTAGTGCCTCGTAGAGGCCAAGCCACTATGCTATCGCCTTGAGTGAGTGAGTGAAGTTCGGCTTTTAATCGTGTTTCCCGATTACAGGGCTCGTGCGGGTTTTGGAAAGGTTTGGAAATTGCTAATCCATTTTTCCAGGACCTGGAAAGTTTTGGAAAATTGTTTTTGGTTCAGAGGGCTATGGAAAAGTTTTGGAATTTTACAGTTTGGCTGCCCTTCTGTAACGCTTGAGCATCGACATATACAGCGGTTTTCTCGCCAAATTTCTTTCTAAAGTATTTGGTGTAGTATTGTTTGTTTTAGTATGTAAGAAGTTTATATTTTGTTTCGATGACATCGATCATATAGAGATGTTAAAAATAGAATTTGGCGGAAAGCGAGAAAACTTGTAAGCAATACTAAAGCATATACGTCGTCGTAGCAGAAAGACTTCATAAACAATACGCCTGTTATTAGAAAAGGAAAGGAAATATATTTATATTGAAATGACCTGACGCATTTCTTTTGTTTATTTGCATTGTAGAATTTGGAAATTCGAAACGAATTTGGAAATTTTAGCGTTTAAAATTGTACAAACCCTCGTTTTTATTTTTGTTTGTTTGTTTGTTTGATTTATATTTATTTCTCAATATCACCACACAATTATTCTATTTTCATGTCGTTCACATTTTTCTCTCTCTTTGTTTATTTTTATTTCTTTTTAAAATATATTTTAATATTACCCTTTTGTAAAATATTTCTCTAGAACCTCGTCATCAAGAGTCAAGTTATGTAATCGATGTAATGGTTCTAGCGGATTTTTAGCTCTTATGTTATTGGCCAGTGTATAATAACCTTTAATTGTTTGAAATTATAAAAAAAAAGTTGTAAATTCTTGACACAAGAAACAAGTTGCTGTTTTTGTTGTCAAGAATATTGAAAAGACTATAAAAACTAAATTCTTGTCTAAAAAGACAGCAAAAACTGATCTTACAACGTGATCTGAAAGAGACGTGGAAACGATGTACATGGCCAGTCGAAATATTGTACATCGTTTCTACGTCTCTTTTTCACGTTGTAAGAACAGTTTTTGCTAGTTTTTTTGGACAAGAATTTAGTTTTTATATTATTTTCAACTGATCACGATCTTCTGATCCAACGTTGGGAAGGATAAATTGATCCTTCACGGTTTTTCATTGCTGTTAAACCTACTAATTTGAAAAGAATATGTTCAGCCTAAAGTCGGCTGAAAATAGCAATATCCGGACTGGGTATAAAAAACTATTCTTTATTAGCGAAGCTGGTATTTGTTCGCTCCTATTGCTTGGAGCTGTTCACACGCACGTCGTACCCAGGGTCCTTTCCTTTCTATCGCCTGAGGAAAGAACCCTGGGTACGAAACTGCTTATCAACCGGACATTTCCGGGAGCAAAGATTTACGTCAATACAACACTAATGTTTAACGTAACTAAACAAGCAAAGTCCCGCCCCTCCGAATGTTCATTCATTTGAATCACGTCGTATGAATTGATTTTTATATTATTTATTTCACTTCCTGCGGCAATTATTCACGAAACACGGACGCAGGACACGACAATACAAGAAACATTTAGGAAAAAACCAATCTTAAGTAGCACAGATGAAGTTGTGGCAGTGGATGACAGAAACCTAGTTTATATTATAAAATCTTTCGTGGTATAATCCGGTGTATAACGCCATGAGTCAATCTCCCCTTGGTGAAAAGGCCAAAATTGTGGACGTTCGTGTCACAGGCATCGAAAAGCGCAAAGAGCATACGAAACATTCTGTAAGTTAATTCAAATACTGTTTTGATTTTCAAATTAGTTATAAGAGGGATAAAAAATGGTAATCTAATACAAGCTTAACTCTTGCACGTTTGTTATATATTCATCGTTTGATAAGATTTATCATTTTAAATTAAATCATTCTTGCATCGAAACAGGAGTATGTCTTAAGAATTACGTGGTCGAATGAGAGGCAGTATCGAATTTTTCGTCGTTACAGCATGTTCTTTGACTTACAGGTAAGACACAAATCACGACATTGGTTGTTGAGAGACAGGAAATTCTAAAAAGCAAAGTTTCGTGTCTGCTTAAGATCATAACTAACTTGTCGTATTTTATGGAACCAATATCGCGAAAATCAGTTCTACTTTTCTAATGTATGTAATAAGTAAAAATTGGTTTCGTAAATATAGAAAAAACTTACTTATTAGGAGATTGTGAAGAAAAATACGAAACTGTTAATCTTTTTCAATCTCTGTTTTTATACAAAACGATTTTAGTTTGGTTTCATAAAACAGCTTTGTTTCCGTGACTGATTGTATGTCATCGTTCGGTGTCTGATGTCACGCGTACTGTAGCAAACGCGTCATTTTTTAATTATCTTCGAATACACAAACAAATTTGTTGCTTGAAAAGAAATCTAAAAGTGCCTCTGATCGACTTTGGCGCACAAGCTTTAGTTGGTGATAAAGCAAGCCGCACACTAGGCGAAAACAGCGCGGCGCTAAATCCGCCGCGAGGAATTCGCCGGGTGTGCGGAGTGAATTTTCAAGCGCACTTGCAGCTGCGGCAACAGCACTCAATATTTTAAAAACATGTTTGATATTTTTTTCGCCGCGCACTTTTCGCACGAAGTTTTCGCCTAGTGTGCGGACACTGAACGAACTTACCGCTGGTGCTAATTACCTCTTATCGTGATTACGCATGCGTAACGCGACATAGCATTGAAAATGGCCGCGTCCATGGCTAATTTTTGTCGATATCAGCGCCCAGTGTGCGGGGAACAACCACATGAGCTGAATACGCTTAAATTCTTCGTTGCGAAATTAGCGCCGCGCTGTTTTCGCCTATTGTGCGGCTTGCTTAAGATTTGTCACAAAAATGAAAGCAGCACTTAAGAAAACAGATTTGACATAACAAATTGACAATAAATACATAAAACTAAACATTGAAACTACCTTATTTAAAACACTTATTTTCGCGAGACTTAATTTTCGAGAAGAAAAGTTGTTTTGAAACTGATAAAACTAACGAAATTTAGTGACCCACATAAGAACCTTTATTTAAGATTTCCGTCCGACAGGAGTATATAGGAGGGTTCAAATTTCTGTTCAACGCACGTTTTTATTTGTCATCATCTTGCTGCTGATGAGCCTTACAACAACTAGATATTCAGTGTGGAAAAGTGGACAAAGCAAAGCTGGAATATACAAACCCGTTCAAGGGAAGACAACCGTATTGCCTGAAGGTCCATTTAAAAACACCAAAGTTAATTGTCATCACCATGGAGTCGATTACATCAGTGTAGTTTTTTTTTAAAAAAAAACACATCATGTTTCTGACATTGTTTAATATTTCAGCCAGTTGCTTGTTGCGTTTCTACTACTATATTAACCGAGAGTGAGGTCATTACAGGGAAATCTCAGAGCGAGACTTTGCTGTAATTACCGAACGATAGTGAGGTCACTACAACAAGACAGAGGTCTGAGATTTCCCTGTAATGATCGAACCGACGAGGTTAATAAGTTATTTATTATATGGCCTTTAG
>JAOEHV020349817.1:0-11191 GCA_025447995.2 Isaurus tuberculatus | reverse complement strand
CTCGTCCAATTTTGGCTGTCCTCTGAATTTTTTTCATCCAATTATTTCCAAATTGGACAGCATGTAGTCCTATTACAAATACTAATTGTAAGAATTTTAACTCGCCTTCTTATACACAAAAACAAACAAAAAGGTGTAACCAAAAAAAACATTTTTCGAGTCTAAACTTAACGCATATTGCCTAAAGCGTTATCAAACATTTTTTTGTCAGATTAAATGCAAAGGCATCAGAACAACTGACTGCAAATTCGTTTGTCAGTCATTAGAGAGTCTTAGTGTTGAAATATATAAAAAGAAAACTGATTTATAAAGAATGATTACAGTCGTTTTCATTTACACGTGCATGCGTTCCTGCAGTTTATTTACCGCAGTAGTTTTTGGTGGATGTCAATCAAAGACCTTTTTTTAAGCAGTTGCCGACAAGATCTGAGTCAAACAAGGTTTGATTGACGTCCAACAAAAACCTTGTACGACGTTGGACACAAACTGCGGGAACGCGCGTATAAATGAAAACGGCTGTAAAATTGGCATGTTTGACTTGCCATATTTGTTTTAAATGGTTTGCTACCGTGAAAGTATATCTTTCGTCGCGCCTATTCTAAAAAGCTCCTTTCAAGGGGGTGTCATCATTTTGTATGTTTCTTCATTTATCGTCAATCATTTAACGTTTTAAATTGAAATTTAGAAAAGTTTAAGTCTTGTTCAGCAATACTTACTCTTGTAACAGCCTAAAAATTCCATTCTCATAGATACATGGCTTCGCCAGCTGTGCGGGTTGATTTTGATGTAACGGCATTTGATAGAAGGAGCAAGAATATTTGTTTTTACTGAGTTTCTATCTCTGTTTCCCTGAAAAGTCTAAAAATGAACAAAAAAAATTGAGCTTTTAGTTTAATTGATATATTATTTTGTTGTAGGTTTGCGACAAGGTCTAAACGTCAGTTTTCTATACTACTTACGTTGATGATCAAACCGTTTTAACCACGGAACACACACTTTGTACGAACTGCGAACCGCAGTTGGTAAGATCTTTGCCTTCCAACAACAAGGTCCCAGGTTCGATCCCCGGCTCTGCCGAAATTTGAACATTGTTATTAGCCAATGGCATTGAACAAACATTCCTAGTAAATTTAGTACGAATTTTCGCAAGGCCAAAAATAATTAGGGAAGCCCATCTATGAAAGTAAAGCTAAAATATGAAACGGTACTTTACAATAAACTATAAAATACGACAAGTTATCAGATCTAAAGAACCATCAAAAATGAAGCTAGATTGCAACAAATTAAATAATAATTAAAGTAGAGAGACAATTATACAATATATCTCCGAAAAATTCAACCTTTTCATTTGGACTTACCAGTTATTTCCTTTTACTTTCAAATGAACCTAGTTTCGCCCAAAACAGAGAAAAAAAAACACCAAACCCAAAACAAGTTTATATTTCTGTTTTTTTTTAATTGCGGACCTGTTAACCAGCACGGATGTTTCCAAAACTAGGCGCCCTTCTCAAGAGGAGGAACTGGGCTATACAATCCATAAAGTAAGGGCATTCCATGTTGTTCCAAAAAAAACGATACGAGCAAGTTTAATTACGGCTTTAGGTGACAAAACGGATTTTCCCATACAAAAGAAACGTTGAAAACCATATTTCTAAACACCCTAACCCTTGCGAGCCTATAAAATTGATTCCCTCCTGGTTTGATCAAAACCTAACGTACACACATAGGGGTATATTTTCAGTAAGTACAAGGGTTTGCTAACAATTGTTTGATGAACGAAATTTAGCCATGCAAAGTCAGAAATTTTGTGCTTAGCGCCATTTTTGCTTAAATTCTAAGGCTGCGTGGTTGGCGCAGTTGGTAAAATCTAATCCTTCCAACCACAAGCAATCAGGTTCAATTCCTCGGCTCTACCGAAACTTGAGCACTTGTGTGACCTTTTCCGCCAAAGCTTACTCAACTTTCTATCCTTATTAAGAGGTCGGTAAATGAGCACCAGCTTCGGCTGGGAGCTAGCCTGCGATAGATTAGAGTCCCGTCCATGGGAAGTCAAAGACTCTTATCCGCTTAACACTACAGAAACCGGAGATAAGCGCCGGCCCCATGGGCCACTAGGCTTGAGAAAGGATTTAGCTTTAGCTTTTGCTTAAATTCTGGCACAAACAAGAAGTACAGAGACCGAATAATTAAATGCAAATTTGATGGAAAAATCAATAGGTGATGTCAGATGTCCAACTATTCCGCCCTATGAAAAAATGCACAAGTCTTGACCACTAATATTCCTCAGATAGATAAAAACAAAGAATGTTTAACAGCTCTTAATACTTCTAATGACCTTTACTTTGATATCTCGATGAAAAAGGAAGGCTGAAAATTCGTCGATATCAAAAACGTATTTTTTTGCAAAGCCCTACGAGCTTTTCAAGCCCTTGTTGGCTTAAGCTGCTTAATATCTTTAGTATTTTACCTTTGGATACGAGTTGCTTGTATATACTGCCCAGTGCACGCCGTCTGTACTGAAGAACACTTGGTAGCTGGTGACCCACTGATCAGCATCTTGCCTTCCTTGTGTCTGTATCTGAGTGATCTCGACTGCACGGCGGAAGTCAACCTTGATCCACTGTTCTTTGTTGTTATAGCGGGAACACCACGCCCCTACACGATGGCCCTGCCGAGAAAGGTGTAGTCTTGCTCGGTCTGGGCCGTGGTTTCGGTCCCAACTAGACGACGATGTTAGATAACTATTTTGTATTCGACCCTGCTGCATTCCGAGCTGTTGGCGGCATCCTCCTGCTATTATGAAAAAGGGCAAAAGTTTGATTAACTAATAACCGATTCAATAACTAATTGATTATTTGCATTGAGAGTTTCATAATAGGTCCAATGCAACTGGAGGTCATATGATACAAAATACGCAAACTTGAAGGCAAAGTAATGTGGCAATAGACCTTACTCGCCAATTACGTCATTAGGCTGTCACGTGGTCTCTAATGGGTAAACAAACATTGAAAGCATGCTATAATCGCTTGCGACAGGCGGCTTTGTGGTACAGAATTGTGATTTTTAGCGGCTATGGTTAATTACTGTTGTGTGTACGACCGTTCTAATAATTCAAAGGAGAAAGGCAGCTTTACCAAACGGACAGAGACATTTTGTTCCCAGGGGAGTACAAGTTGACACGGAGCTGCCACGTGTACAAAGATTTTCAGTGGACTTCCTGAAGTTCTTGTCCGACAAACTTCTAAAAGAAGCCAAATACTTTTCCCATTTTACAGACCTTAAATTGCATGAGAGACTCAGGATGGTACTTGAGTTTGTTCTACCAGGCCTAGACAGATCAAACATCATAAATTGGGATTCAAAAGGGGGCAAAACAGGTGCACATTGCAGGGTTGTCAAAACGATTTAGAGTAGCCGGAGTTGCCAAAAGAGTAGGGGGCACTGGGGTCCAAAGACCCCCCTCCGTCGCCGCCGGTCGCCATGACTTTCTCTTCTCTATGTGTGAACTTCGTGACGACGTATTTCGCAAGTCTACTAATTATCGCGGTGATCTCCCATTATCCAATCTGACATGAAAAATCCTAACGCTCTCAATCGTGACACACTCGAATTTCATCCATTTTAAACTAAGATATTTATTTTTTCCTTTCAAGTTCGTTTTCATATCTATTAAACTGTACAGTTTTAATTCCCTCAATGTCATGCTTCCGTACTGAAAATTGAGCTACAAGCATTTTGAACATTTTTCAGAGTAGCCGGTGAAATGCGCCGGTTGCTGGCTTATTTTGACAATCCTGACATTGACCCACATTCTCTGTTCGATTCAAAACCTGAAACTGCGGGTTCTTCAGAATCGAATGATGATGAAGAGGTTTCTTTCAATAATGACAGGAAATATTCCCTGAGCATTGAAGATGAATTCCTTCTAGTTTTAATGAAGCCGAGGCTAGGGTTGTCAAATGTTGATTTATCAGTAAAGTTTCATGTATCTGAAGCAACTTTTCTAAACTTTTCACAACCTGGATCAATTATCTGTTTTTACCTTGGTAATTAAAAGATCTGGCTTCATAGAATATGAACATTGGCAATACGCCACCAAATTTCAAAAAGAAGTATCCCAACACTGTTGTTATTATTGATGCCACAGAACTTAGAATACAGACTCCTTCATCTTAACTGAGGCAATCAGTCCCTGAGCTACAAGTTATAAGTCAACAAATACTTTCAAAAGCCTTATTGGAGTTGATTCTAAGGACAGCGATGTTTTTTATCTCCAAGTTGTACACTGGGTCTATCTCAGACAAGGAAATTGTCATAAGAAGTGGTTTCTTAGACTCTCTAAAGAACCAGGTAACAGTGGGGGAAATACTAGCTGGTGATGTAATCATGGCAGATAAAGGATTTGATATTGGCAATGCACTTAAAAAAATTAATCTACAGCTCAGCATTCCACCATTCCTTGCAAACCAAACTGCATTTACTGAGGATGATGCAATAAGAACACAAACAATAGCACAGAACCGAATCCACATTGAGAGCACCACAGGGAAAGTTAGAAGGCTTCATCTATTTCCCAGTGAAATTTATGTCAACATGTTTGGGACTATAAACCAGATTTGCACTGTTTGCAGCACTGACCCTATTCTTGATTACATGTGACAATGCTTTAGTTTTGCTCCATATTCATTGGAAATAGTCAATAAAAGTGGGCATGAAGAACTGTGTGACAAAGTTGTGTTTCAATGTTGTTCTTGACTTTGTAGCTTTACAAGATTTTTGAGGAAGTTTTCCTCTTTGCATATGTCTCTAATGGGAATTTAACTTTTTCATTTAAAACAGTTATTGTTAAAATCATATCTCTCTTAGTTTAAAAACTGACTGTGTTCTAGACATAGTGCACATGCAATGATCAGAAATAGCAAACATCAGTGAACCCAACATTGCAAAAAGTCTGTAAACATCTCAGTAAGTATCATAATTAGGGCAAGAAAGTAATTGTCTACAAGATATCAAAAGTGGTATAAATTCTCTTAACAAAATGCCCCAACTGTGAATTTCACTCTACTGCTTTCTGGTACATTTTTTACCTGCTCACTCTGGCTACAATTTCCAAAGCCACTAAACAACAAAAAGCCCAGGGTGAAAGGGTAGCACTGGTAGTTCTTCACAGAAGTGTCAGTTTATACACATACAACAACACTTTAATCTGAAACTGACTTCAGATATGATGCTGGGAGAAAAGGGGCCAAGTCAATGGGCACAAAAATGGAAATTGAATAAAACCAAAATATCTTGACAAATGAACAATTAACTTCTTACCACAATACAAAAAAGGAGCAAGAAATAAAAGAAATTAATAAATATTTGCCATTTATTAATTGCTTGTATAACAATCAAAATTATAATATTGCCAAAAAAGGCAAAATATGGTCAAAGTAAAATTTTCTTAACTTTGGAAAAAAGGTTCTCTTTCTAATACTTTTGATTAAAGTAAAACCCTTCAACATTCAAGTTATGTGAGCCTGGAGGTGGGCAACAAAGTCACACCAATTTTTGGCAGCCCAGTCACAGCAAGCTGACCTTTAATGTGAGCATAATAAACATTCTTGTCATCTTCTTTTAGCCTTGGCTTGCCATAAAACATATGGAACAAAACATTTGGATCCTCACAGGCTTCCTCTATTGTAGAATTCCACCATGTATAAGGATTCTTTATTTCAAGAAAGCCAAAGGGGTCTTTCTCAGTAGGGTTACACACTTTTCCATCAGGAGAAGCCCCAAGGTACAGAAAAGAGGGGTTAACAACTAGGCCAGCATCATACACACTGAACTGCTTGCATGTCTTCTGCATTTTTCTACTGTAAAGAGACCTGGCTATTAGTTCCTGTTGCCTATCATGACGATAGATGGAAGATAAATGGAAGATACCTTTGATGGATCCTTGTGTACAAATATGTCCCTTAGAAAAGGTTCTGTCGGTGGCCAACATTTGATACAGTTAACCTCATGCTTCTTTGTGTCATCTACTCTGGCTCCAATGATTGTCATACTGTATGTATGTTAACTTTGTGATTTGTTGAGATTCTACCAAGTCAACAAATATTTTCTTCAGGTTAGCACTCTGTGGTTGATCAATATTATTTGGGAGAGTAAAAGGGTTGTTTGATTTACCCGGTGGCAGATCAGGAAAGTGCAAAATTTTGACATCTTGTCTTTGGACCATTTTTTCTGTAGGTCTACACATAATATGTAGTTTTTTTTCTTGTTTAAAATAACTGATAACCAAGGTAAGACCCTAGTGGTACATTGCCAATGACAGTGTTGATAACATCTTGCAACATATTGGTGGTTGTTTTCTTTTACCGTCTTGTTCGGTGAAAGATTTTGTAAAGGTGCACTTTATCACAGGTTCAGGCTGTATTTGTTCCCCCTGTGGGACACTCCAAGTTTAAGGTACGTAGGCTTGTATATGTCTTGTCAGGAGGGATTTGTGCCAAATTGAGAAGACTCAAGTGGCTTAACGGGAACAACAGAACAAACATAATTTTATGATGACAATGGCCATCAGATCTACCACAACGAAAATAAATAAATAAGAGTCAATTATCGGTACAATAATACCCTTAAATTTCTACATAAAAACAAAATTTATATTAGAATATATCCTGCCACTTATCAGGGTTCGTGTTGGGATATAAAATTCAAGGAGTATATTCAACGAGTGCTCAAGGGAAAACCACTGAAGTTGAAGTTCAAGGTCAGTTTTTAAGGAGTTTTCGGTGAATGTTTAAAATTTAAGGACGAAAAATAAATTCAAGGAGTTTTCAAGGAGTATAAGGACTAGCACAAACCCTGACATATTTACTATGTAATGACGCTCTGATGACAAAAGGATCTGTTCTATTAAATTCAATGACATGCGAATAAGTAGCTGGGTGTTTTAAACCGGTACAGTACATTCAAATCTTTATTTTACCTACCCGTCTTTATAGGAACAAGAAGTTGCTATACCACTTTTGTATTTTTCTTGACATCATTACCAGGTTCATACTTGAGAATCAATATGTGAGAATCGTCATTTTTCCTCTGACTTCTAAAACACAGTGCTTTTATCGTTGAACGCTGAAGTGCTTGATTACTACTAGATTTATCATGACCTTAACGTAGACATCGTGGAGATAACTTTCAGTAAAAAATTAATACCCTTTGGAGCCAATGTCCTTTTTCCCACATCCTTTGATATCCTTTTGAAATTGCAGCCTACTAAACTTTAGAAAATGGCGAAGACTCACTTCTTCAAATAGCAGTAAAAAACCAACTTTTTCAATTCGACGGAATTCTATACGAGCAAGTGGACGGCGTGGCTGGCTATGGGTTCACCCCTTGGTCCACTCATGGCAGATACGTTTATGACCTCGATTGAAGCCAAATTGAAATCGGATGAAGATCTTTTGTCGAAATTATAGTGTTAAGCCCTGCGCAAACGGTTTCAACATTTACTTCAACATCCATTCGATTTTATCGAACAACAATGTTGAAACCGTTGGCCATCCGATCCCCTTTTTAACACGTTGAAACATGTTGAAATGAAATCGGAAGCATGTCGAAAAAGTTTAAAAAGGTTTAAACTTTGCTTCAACATTCTTTCGATTTTAATTTTGTTCTCGAAAATGTTGAAGGTTGTCGAAACCGTTTGCGCGGGTCTTTCAACATTATCGAATAAGCGCATGCAAATGGCTTCCAAAACAACACAGCTGATCGAAGGTCGGAGCCAGCCTAGTAAGCCTGGTACTGAATACCAGACTTCTCGCACACCTTTGTTGAAACAAAATCGAAACAAATGTTGAAACCGTTTGCCAACCCAGTGTTTAGCGTCAATCAACATTCGTAGACAGCGTTCGACCAAATCCAATAGATGTTGAAGCAGATGTTGAAACCGTTTGCGCGGGGCTTTTTTGTAATGATTGCTAGAAGACGCCATTTTGTTCGCTTTGTTAACCCAATACAGACCACGTGACCACTGAGAAATGCAAAAGAAAGAAAAACAGCACTTTTCCGGTTCCACCGAGTTTGGCGTACTTGTACCCTGTGATGATCTCTAGCTGCAAAAAGCCTATCTGTGACTAACGCTCGATAAGCTTGTAACATTACTTACAGATTGGTTATGAAAATTTTGAAAAATTGCTAATATAAAAACTATAACGGATATTTCAGCGTGTAATACGCTATGTGTAACTGACAAGACATCTATGCTGTACTCACGCAGTATATGTATTTATTTAAACACCTGAACACTTTTAAACTGAGTCTATTTCGGGACAAACTCGCATTGGCAATAAAATTACAACAACGCGGCCTTACTTTTATCATATCCTTTTCTTATGTCTCCCGCGTGACGTAGTTACTGTATGAAACACTTCCGGTTATTCAACTGCTAAAAATCTATAAATGCTGGTCATAAACTTTGCATTCTGATAAGCTACTCTGTTTGAAGTTTAATCTACAATATCCTTCTAGTAGTAATTACTATATGTATAATTAGAATTAACTATGAACCAATATTTTGTTGAGGAATTAACATTATTTTCACTAACAGCTACAGCTTACAACTATTAATTTATTAATTTATTTATTTATTTATTTATTTATTTATTTATTTATTTATTTATTTATTTATTTATTTATTTATTTGGGCGATTAATAGGTCTGCACCAAATGAAAGATTTTGACCTTTACAAACAACCCCTTGTGCCTTTATTTTAAAGAAATATACTACTCACTGAAATTTCTTCCTTAAAAGTTCATTCTTTAGTCATATTATTTAAAGTTTAGTCACTTGTTCAACAGGGCAGTTCTATTGTCCGTAATTTCAAATATAGGTGTCAACCCAAAGCCGGATACTGCTTAATAAGACAAAATAACGAACAAGACCTGCTAATTAGGAAATTGTATAACCGAAATAATTACCCTGAAAAAGCTGCTCAAATAATGTACGAATTTGTTTTAGTTTTGAAAGTGAATCTTTACCGTCCAGAACAACGGTTGTTTTAAGAATAGATTAATAGACGATCCTAATCTAAGCTAAACCTAAAGTTATACGTTTTGAATTTTGTGTTTGCAGGTTGTGTGTATTTTGGCACCTTGTAACAAAACAGGTAGATGTGCTAAAACTGTAGCGAGCAAGTAATAAACAAAACCTAAATTAGAGTGTAATTGATTTATAATCGTCACGCAAGTTTTGATCGTTAAAGCACATGAAAATGAACACTAATGCACTTATTCTCGATTCAATTCAAAATATTTGATTCTGAAATAAGGAATTTGACGGGTCTAAATTTTAAAAAACATCCTTTTGAATTTGAAACATGATTTCCAATAAGGTTTGTAGATTCCTAAATTGACTTTGCAAATATGATGATTATTGACTGCCTTTCTTGAAATCATAATTTCTTAAAAATTGCTTTCAAGTTCGAATTCATCGAAAAATATATTGATCCAGTCCCCTTGGGTATTATTCAGATAACTGTCATCTAACCAACCAAAGAAACAGTTTAATTTTTGCACATCACAATAAAAATAGCAAAGAAATAAACTATATATTTAATTAATAACTATAACACTTGAATGCTGTTCCATTTACTTAAGTTAAAGTTGATATAGAATATTCATCAGGACATTGAAGATGTTTTAAAGAAAATGATCACTTACTTTTGTAAAAACAAGAACATTAAATCAGGTTTTCATTGTTTTCTAAATTGCAAATCAATAAGCTTTTTTTAACTAAAACGGATCGTTAAATATTATAAACTAAGGTCAACTCGATAAAAGTTTTGTATATTAAGATTAATTACTAAAGGGACCGAAAGCAAAGAAAAATTAATTCCAGTCTCTTCTGTAAATTTTAAATATACTGCAAGGATTTGAGTTGACTGATAGTGAAACATTTCATCTGTGTAATCTGTTTTATATATCTAATAAATCAAAAACTATGAGGTGCTAAAAAGAAACTCCATAATACGCAGAAAACGCTCACAACACATATAAACAATATGTTTGTTTGTATTACCTCGACTTTGGCCCGCAAGATAACCAAAAAGTAGTAAACAGAAGAGAAAAAGAAATCTTTTTCTTACAAAATCGGCCATATTTGCTTTCCTCGGCGAGAAACGGCCGAGGTACTTGTGTAAAGGACCAGTGTTTTCTTTTCTTTATAGTGATAACAAACGGGTACAGTCAAAAATCAACCTACCATATTCAGATTAGCCACGATTGTTTATAAACGTAGAAGGCTATTTGTAAGGTGTCAACGTGTAAGAAAAAACAAGAAGGAAAAAGTCAAAATATTATGTAAACTTTCGAGAGATTTTATTGAATCAACTATTAACAACGCATGAAGGCGAGAAAACCATTAATATAGCGCAGACACACGACTTGAAAGATTGTCAGATATTCAGGACTCTAAAGAGAAAACAATAACTTAACTTTTGTGCGAAGGGTAGAGGCTTGCAGAAAAGTTGTTGCATGTGCATTTCGCATTTAAAAATAGCTTTAGAACAATGGAAAAATAACTTACCTGTTACTTAGGACAAGCAAAAAATTCCTGCCCAATTCTCTCTCTAGAGCTGAATCTTCGTTATCCTACTGATTGCGAGAAAATGAAAAATGTTATAAGCTCTATGCCTTTTTCTAACACGTTTTACCTAAAGAAGACTAGATAAATAAATGCTTTATTTAACGTCTTTGCGCGCAGGGAGTGGCTGCCCAAGCTCCATAGCCATAGGATAATGTTTAAGCGGTCGACGGCACAGATTTTGGCGTGAAAGTCGATTCATTTGAGGGAGTAAAACCGGAGATCCCGGAGAAAAACCCTCGGAGTCAGATTGAGATCGACAAATCGCAGCCCACAAGCGAACCCCAGGATTCGAACTCAGGTTTGTAGTTGTGGGAGGCGAGAGTGATAACCACTAAGCCAACCTGACTTAATCTAAGTATACATCGCTTGTATCAACTTGATTTTATATAGCACTTTTGTTCAGTATGAATTCTTGTTATATTATACGTTTCCTAAACCGCTAGTTTTATTACATATACCGCCGCCTGGTTAGCCCAGTTGTTAAGGCGCCAGTCTGTTGTGCGGGAGGTCTCGGGTTCGATTCCCGGCCGGACCAACACTCAGGGTCTTAAAATAACT
>JAOEHV020349718.1:0-11192 GCA_025447995.2 Isaurus tuberculatus | reverse complement strand
TCACTAGAATCTTTATTCGTAGGTTTTACACTGTATACAGTACTCTTTATTTTGAAATCTTCACCTTCCTCTTCACTAGAATTTTTATTCGTAGGTTTTACACTGTATACAGTACTTTCTCGATTATCCGTATCTCGATAAACCGAACCTCGATTAAGGGAACGACAATTTGAAACGAAAAAAAGATGACTAAGCTTTATATTCCTTTATTGGAGAACTGACAAATAAAAGCTCAATGATGAGAATCATTGAATAATCTCCCCTATTCGAGAAAAGAAGTCAAGTCAGCCAGAAGCCCTAATTGCGAACACATCCACCTTCATTGCATTGCGAGAAAGGGCTGCCGAAAAAATGGCCGCCGATAAAAGAGAGGCAAGCCAAAGGCAATCGTACTTTAAATCTTTTTTCTCGTGACCGTAGTGGTCCATAATATGACCTGGGGAGTCACCACTACGGACCCAAGTTCGAATCTCGGGGTTCGCACGTGGGCTGAGCTTTGTCGATCTCAATCTGACTCCGAGGGTTTTTCTTCGGGATCTCCGGTTTTCCTCCCTCTATACAATCGATTTTCACGCCAAAATCTGTGCCGTATTCCGCTGGCTAGGGAGATTGAGCAACCACTCCCTGCGCGTAAAGATGTTAAATGAAGTATTTATTTTATTCATTCATTCATTCATTCATTCATTCATTCATTCATTCATTCATTCATTCATTCATTCATTCATATCAACAACATCAATATTTTGATTTTATTCATCATCTCCAATTTTTTCCAACCCAAACCCCTCACAAGAACAATTTTTGCGCCGATCTTTTTCCTCCCCAAAACTAAAATTGATCTTTCCGATTAACCGGTATTTTGAATCATCCGAACCGGTTTTTAAACCTGCGTGTACGAGGCGTTCGGATAATCGCAGAAGTACTGTATACTCGTTTGGATATTTTTAAAAAAGATGCAAATAACTAAAATTTTACAGCAAACTTGAAAAAAAGGTTTAATAATTTTTGAAAAGTTTTCATAGCCCCACAAAAACTTCAATATTGTTTTCATGGCCTATAGCACTTCTCCTTCTCGCCCCCTCCCAGGTGGAATTAATGAAAGCCACCTAACGGCAAAATTTATTCACACCGTCCTTCCAAAATAACAGCGGTACAAACTCGATTACAATTGCCCACTACAAAATCGAGTGAGAGACTGGGCGCTAACACGGCCGCGTGGCCTGGGCAAGTCATTCGGGTAGACAGGTTCATTAGCGTCTGTTTCTACAAGTTCTTTCAAACAAACTTCTGTTATGATATTAAAAAAGTTTTCTGTTTGATTATATTCGAGTAGGTATCTCAAAAAGCATTGTTTTTCACATCTTATATTAACTCACATTCTAAGCAAAAACAGTTACTCAAAACAAAGCATGAAATATTGGCAGTGTGGCGTTGGTCTAACCTGTGTGAATGTATAGAATTCTTGTTCCTTTAAACCTTTCCGGGTTATTCTTCATCTCTGCGAGCATAGCCCGGGTACCTTTCACGTTGTATACAGGATCACACATTATACCAGTTGAACTTGAATATTTAAATACGTCCTCTGAAATTCAAAGCAAATCGAGTAATTATCAGTTAGAATCTCTCCATATTTAGCAAACTGTTGTAGTCTAAAAACATGGCCGGTTAATAACAATTCCTCGTTCTAGTCAAAAGTAAAACTCGGCTATACCAAGTTTTCAACATTTGCGTGACTTTCTTTTCCGCCAAAATTGACTTAGCTGTCCGTTGTTACGAGGACCGTAAAATGAATATTAGCTTCTGCTGAGAGCTAACCTTGGATGAATATTAGTGTCCTATCAAGGGACGCTCAAAAATTTTCATTTCCTAAAGATAAACGTACACTGGCTTCATGCGCCACAAGGCCCTTAAAGTGCCTGTGACAGATTTGTAGCGTTTCAAACGTACGATTCCCAAATTTGAGATATGTAGGACAAATATTGGCGATTTTATACGCGCTCAAAGTTCGGATATTTGAGCAGAAAAATTGTAGTTGTCTTGCGCGGCCAAAACACCACGTCAAAATAGCTGTTGACATAATCTAGGGGACGCAAACTAATGTTTTAGTATGGAGTAGAAGCAAAGACGGGGAGAAATATGAGATTTTTGTGTTGCTTGCACTCCCAACGGACAAAGCTGACATGCTTAATTTCTGAAATCAAAGTAAAAACATAGCTATAACCTCACCGCTGTGTCTCTACATTACGTCACTTAACCCAGTCCCTGCTCCCATTTTTGTAGCAAAATAACCAACGTTAAACCGCGTATAAAATTCCAGTTTTTATTTTACACAATTCAAACTTTGGAATCGTACCTTTGAAACGCTATGCTTTCCAAATGTTCAAAAAATATGTTGCGTCATAGGCATTTTAAGAGCATTTAAGCCAGCTACAGACAAGAAAGTTTTCCTCGACAAGAGCTTTTGACAAATTTCACCTACTCGAGGTGTGCTGAATGTCGAATTATATATTATTTTGAGAAGTTTTTCCTTGAAAAGTTTTATTTGCTAATGTGAACACAAAAATGCCTACGTTACAATAGAACAGCGGACGACAAATTGCACAAAACACCGGACCAGAAAATATTTGACGTTTTTTACGATATGATAAATGTATGGCCTGTTAGCTGTCTGGCTTTCATGCAATTTCGTGATCTTGAAAGCAGAGCAATCTGATCAGTAATCCGAAGGCATGGGTTCGACTCCCACCTGGGACTCAAGTTTATTTCTACTTTGAAAAAGATCGAACTGTTCCTTATTTATTTCACATACGTGAAACAACCTTATTAAAGCGTAGTGCTGCGCGCTACCGTTTTTACCAGACCAAGCTTTTTGACACTTCTCTGACACTTTTTTCACTGAGGGGCGGAGTTTTTCCGTGCCGCGTGCCGCGTACCGATCAACGACGAACTAAAAATATATCAATATTTTCTTCCCACCACATATCAATCACAATGTCTAGACTCTCCCGCCCACTTTGATGTCGGAGCTACTTTCTAAAGTGTCAAAAAAGTGTCAGAAATTCATCAAAAATCTTGGTTTGATGGAAACGGTAGCGCGCTTCGCGCTGTAAAATTATCCTTGCCTAGTTCTTCTGGTAAATTTTCTTTATGTCCAGCGCCCTTGTATCCATCCATGAGATCGATGATATCCGCAGCTTTTACATCAAGTCCTGCTCTACGTAAATCGTTGTCAATGTGTGATAAAAAGTCCGGAACAGTTCGCGTAATGTTCACTGCATGAACCCTGCAACAAGGACATAATTATGATCAATCAAACCTGTTTCAGCAAAATAGCCATCCATCCCTCCTCCAATTACGGCATGAGAACTTCGCAGAATTAAAAAATTCTTTTTGCCAAACGACTCTGGCGGTTAAAAATAAATAAAAAGCAGCCACACTTTAAAATGGTCATATACAGTTTAAGAATCTTTTATAATCCACTACAGTGGTTCATATAAATTTAAAAACTCAGTTAAGAAAAGTCTTCAGTGAAAAAAGACAGACCACAACATCGAGATTTCTTGTCCTCTTCGACAAGTGTTTGGATTCCTTTACGCCCCCGATTGCGTGTTGAGAAACTAGACCTACGGTTTAACGCCCTTATTTAACGAAACTCTAACCATTTGGAGATGTTAGAGCAAAGGCAGCAACTTTTCATTAAAAATTTTTACGATACCGAGTGTTGATCCGGCCGGAGCTCGATCCCAAATCTCCCGCACGCCAGACTGGCACCTTATCAGTTACACTACCCATTTCATATCATTGCGCAATATTATTGACAAACATCACGACACTGAGAG
Organism: Isaurus tuberculatus; assembly: GCA_025447995.2. Classification (NCBI taxonomy): domain Eukaryota; kingdom Metazoa; phylum Cnidaria; class Anthozoa; order Zoantharia; family Zoanthidae; genus Isaurus; species Isaurus tuberculatus. The sequence goes on along the minus strand of JAOEHV020349718.1, from coordinate 7,353 downwards.
ATAAAGTTCAAAAATTTACACAGTTTAAAAATTCACAGCTTTGAGTCAATTCCCTAAAAGTCTTCTCCCCGAGGAGCTGGCCACAGGGTTCCTACAATATCCATTGCTGGAATTTCCAAAACTTTTCGACATTTTTCAAAGCCCCTTTTTCTAATTTCCAAAACTCTTCAATACAGATTTTGCTATTTAATTAATTCAGGAAAGAACCGCAATATCTCGCTAAGTACGAATTTTCCATGCATTTTGCATAAAGACGTGTCAAGCCTCCCGATTGAACTCGTGCTCAACAAATAGCACCAAAGTTCGTGGCTACAGGATAGCTACTTCAAAAAGGCTAGCTACGGCGTCCTCCTTTCGGTGCTTCGTATCTATTACAATTTGTAATTATATAGGTAGCAGTTAATCTGCAATTGGCAGCATAGCTATTATTCTTTAATGTTCTAAAACTGTCCAATTAAGGATTAATTTGTATTGTTTCAGATAGGGTTTTCCCTATTAAATAGGCCAACTGTCCTATTTAGAAAAAATAGGTGAGTTTTGTGACGATGATGATGACGATGATGATGATAGTGATAATGATAATTCACTCTACTTTTTTGTAATTTACAGTATTCTATTTCTACCATTATACCTATTTGTTCTGTGTGATTATGGCATTCTGTTCTGATGATTTCACAAGGTATTTTAGGGTGCGTTTGTTTGGGACTATTCCGAAATAGGAATACATAAGTTTTTTTCTGATCTGGGCTGTGATTGGCTGAAACCATTTTCAGGGATGATAATCCATGTAATCCTATTCCGGAATAGTTCCAAACGAACGCACCCTTAGTTGGCCTTTCTTTAAGAATAGTTTGACTGAACAGTGCCCAATACAACTGAGTAGCTATATAATTAATAAGTAAGAGGACTACATGCTTGTCCAATTTGGAAATAAATGGATTCAAAAAATTCCTCTGACAGCCAAATTGGACTCGGTTTGGCTGTCCTCTGAATTTTTTTCATCCAATTATTTCCAAATTGGACAGCATGTAGTCCTATTATATATACTAATTCGCCACTAAACTGTCAATCATCACAGCGAACAGCACCTTATTAAGCAACAACTTACTTAATTTTCATTCCAGATAGAAAATTTGCAATAGCGAGACCTGAGGCACTTCCTCCAGTTGCTCCAACAACAACGATATCATCAAAGTTTTCAAATAAACCCTGATAAAGAGAAAAAATAGGAATATTGTAAATGAAATACTTCAGCAAAAACAGTTATTCAAATTCAAATGTTTAGTGAAAGTTATCCATTTCTACGGCGCCCTTTACCTGTTGAATCATTTCTTCAAATGCAGAAATGTAAGCAAAGATTGCACTGAATGTTGATCCTCCTCGAGGAACTACAAATGGGTTCTTACCATCATTACTGAAATAAAAGACAATAAAGTTGTCTCGCAAAATTTGCCAATTATTTACGAGCAGAGATAATTTACTATAATCAAGGGTATACAAGAGACAAGGGGTCTCAGGGCATAGGTAGGGAAAGTATGCGAGTGACAAAGGATCTCTGGCCATGCATGGCAAGGTAAGTGAGAGACCGGTGATCTCAGGCCATGGATGGGGAGGTTATGTGAGATAATAAAAATATTAGGCCATTGGTGGAGAAGCTAAGTGAGAAACCAGGGATTCTTGGCCATGGTTTGGGAAGGTAGTCGAGAGACCAGTGATCTCATAGTATAGGTAGGGAGGATGGTCTCAGGTTATGGTTGAGGAAGGTAGGTAAGAGACCAGAGACCTCAGAGTATAGGTAGGGAGGATGGTCTCAGGTTATGGTTGAGGAAGGTAGGTGAGAGACCAGAGACCTCAGAGTATAGGTAGGGAGGATGGTCTCAGGTTATAGTTGGGGAAGGTACGAAGGTGAGAGACCAAAACGCTCAGAGTATACATAGGGAGGATGGTCTCAGGTTATAGTTGGGGAAGGTAGGTGAGAGACCAGAGACCTCAGAGTATACCTAGTGATTATGGTGTCAGGTTATAGATAGGGAAGGTAGATGAGAGACCAGAGTTCACAGGGCAATTCAGTAGGGGGGGGGTAGTCTCAGGTTATGGGTGGGGAAGGTAAGTGAGACCAGGGAGGTAAGTAGTAAGGGTATGGGTAAGGATCAGGGTCTCAGGTTATAGACAGGAAGAAGTAAGGGTTCTCTGGACTTAGGGCAAGAGGTTTTTTAAAAGATAATGTATACTTAGCCAAGGGTAGAAGGGAATGTAAGTTACCATTATACAATGTGAATAATAAAACCTTTTACCTAACTTACATAGCTAGTTCACATATAAAATGGTTAGGTATGTTTCAACAATTATTTAATATCAAAATAATCACCGAAGTTTTTTCTCCATCTTCCACATTCTTGGATGAATCTCTGTGTCATAATTGCCATACGGTACCAATATTATATTACAGGCGGTTAGTCTATTCAGAACACTATTTCCTCTGTAATCAAGATCTTCAATTTTCTGTTAACAAAGGAAAATGTGTGTTACTAGTGAAGTAAAACAATTTTGAAAAATCTTATGTTTGAAACAACTAACAGAAAACAAAAATTTTACCTACACCCCATTATTCAACACTAAAAGTATATTCATTAATTGGTCCTCTCTTAAGAGCTGGGAGGCTCATAGGATTGTCAGACTTTGAAATTGAAAATTGCAGTGCAAAAGTATCAAAAAAGCAAACTTAATCATTTTATGAGGCTAGTGGTCCATCAGACTCGGCACATATCTCTGGTTTCTGTAGCATGGAGTGGATAAGAGTCCTTGACTCCCACTGGAAGGGACATTAATTCATCATAAGTTAGCTCCCAACCAAAGCTGGTACTCATTCCTCGTAAGGATGGAAAGCTGAGCACAGTTTGGCATAAAAGAAGATTGTACACAAATATTCAAATTTCGACAGAATCAAAATCGAACCTGGGACATTGTGGTTGGAAGACATATATCTTACCAACTGCACCAAATACCACACCAGCGGGTATTAATATCTACATCAGAGAAACGTGGCAACCAATGCATATACAAGAAAGAGTAAAAGAACATGACAAGGATAGACTCAAAACTATACTCACTTCATACACTCAAAACTATTCTGTTTCAGGACATTTCAACAAAACTAAACAATATAAGTCACTGTTGGAAAAACAAATGCATTGACTAGGCCACTCAACTGCAAGGGAAGAGAACAAGCCAAGTTGAGAAAGACTTAAGCTGACACAACAGCAGGCCTTGAACTCCCTAATTTTAGGGGCATAACCATTTCGGACTCAAGATTTTTGCCAAAAATAGGGCACCAAGGCAATTGTCAAAGGAAAACAAATATGTAATACCCTAACTTAAAATAACCTAATGTGTTTCAACACTATTTCTCAAAGGCATGGCAGCACCCAACATAAAATAAATCGTGGCCATAAATCGTGCACATTTCAGGGGGCATTACAGCAATGGCCAGGGGCATCCACTGCAAATGCCACATGGCCATCGCAGATTTCAAGCCCTGCAAACAGTAACAGGATTGATTTCAAATGCTGGAAATATGAGTGCCCACAATCAAATATTATCAAAGAAAGTGCCGGCAAAGCAGCACAGGAAAACATGGGAAACCAAAAGTAATAGCTGAATCAAAAAGCACTAGCTTTGATTTTCACAACAGGCCAAAATAAAACATGTTTGTACCAGAAACAGTTGACGATATATTTTCTGATAAAGACCAGTAGTATTTAAGCCAGCAATTTAACAACTCAACTGTTGCACTGTTGAGCTCATAAAAACCATAAACGCTGAGTGAACGTGCAACGATTCTTTATTCAGTCAAAACTATCGTGAACACACTTACATCCGGGTGCTCAATACATACTACGTCACGGCTTGCGTGACTCAAATGGAACAGTAACATAACAGCACAAAAAAATTAATTTATATTCATACCATGTTAGAGCTCTTAAGGAAAAGATAGGGTTCCATTCCCAGCTGTCTTGATGCACAAGCCACTGTTCTACACAGGTTTGACCACATTGTTCCACATGCTAGAATTATGTCACATTTCTTCTCAAGTGCCTCACCTAGCAACAACTCAGCTTTGCGAACCTGGTACGATTATGATAGGTAAACATAAGTGTACTGCAAATGTGAAAACTATAAAAGACATTATAATTTACCTGAATTTCAAGAAACATACTTTCAGATTTATATGTTATTAATATTAGCTATGAAATAATACATATGTTTTAAGGGACCACATCTGATTTCAGTAATCTTAAATATAGTCTTTGTAGGGGGGGGCAACCTCAAAGGTCATGGTTGATTTACCATACATAACATGTTTATATCTGTCATAAACACAAAAGACTGAAAAATGAGACAACATATATATTATACTGAATTCTGATTTACTTCTGGTTATAGTTAGCATCTTCTAAGTTGAATTGTATTAGACTGAACATTTCAATGTATCACAAGATTTAATTAAAAGTAGGTTAAAATAATAATAAATCAATGCCCTTAGTAGAATAGGGAGCTAATGTTTTGAGTGTTAACCCTTTTTCAGAGCAATTTGAACATTTTAGAGTAAACACTGAGAAATGATTTTCGACAGTGTTTCTGAAAATATTTTATGGTGGCGTGGCTGGCGCAGTTGGTAAGATCTATGCCTTCCAACCACAAGGTCCCAGGTTCGATTCCTTGGCTGTACCGAAAATTGAACATTTGTGTGACCTTTTCCGCCAAAGCTTACTCAGCTTTCCATCCTTACGAGGTCGGTAAATGAGTACCAGCTTCAGCTGGGAGCTAACCTGCGATGGATTAGTGTCCCGTCCAGGGGGTGTCAATGACTCTCATCCGCTTAACACTACAGAAACCGGAGAACTCGCCGGCCCCATGGGCCACTAGGCTCGTTTAAGGATTTAGCTAGTTTCTGAAATAAAATATACTCTCAATCCTTTTTATCAGACTTAATTTTAATCAGGCAGACTGTAACAGAGTTCTTTTGCCTCTGGGGGGAGGGGGCACCCAATGCTACATCGGCTATGGGCTTGTAAATATTACTGGTCACGGGAAATCATAATTTTAGTAAAAATAGTCATGTTCTTATTATATTTTATTTGTTAATTATTATCTCTTTAATTACCTTATTTCCTGTAAGAGTGCTCCCTGTTAAGTCATCTCTTTTAATGTATACCGTAAACGGACTTGGAACATCAGGTAAATTCCACTTGTGAATCGGTGTTGGCTTCATAGCAAGCTACTTGTGACATTAATATGAAATTAAATTTAGGTAAGTAGTTACTAGACCTAGAGGTTTGAACAGTGAGATGGGATTTGGTTTTTACAATTGTTTTGATTGGCCATTTTGCTTGATTTGACGAATCTCTGGAGAACTGAGATCTTGATCAAAATAAAAAGAAATTTCACTTGAATTAGTTTGGTGTTTATTTTAAAGTTGTTATTTCATAAAAGCAATAAAACATACTTTTCTATAGGTTTACTGCATAATAAACCACTTGGGATGTTGTGAGAACACTCGAAAAGTCTGTAAACCCCTTGTCTTTAGCTCAGGATTTACAAGCTTTTCTTGTGTTCTCCCAACATCCCGCGTGGTTTATTATGCAGTAAACCAATAGAAAGGTATGTTTTATTGCTAAAATGAACCCACTGCATTACCTCCTCAGTGGTGGCAGCAGAGGGGGCTACTGTACTCCAAGAATTACCTTGGGGGGCATTTGCCCCCCTCCCCCCGAAAAAAAAATCTTGCTTTCAAATTTGTGAATGCAACTTTGAGGCACTTCATAAAATTGCAAGGAAAAACAGACAAATTAAAAGACTTTGCATTAAAACTACAACATTTTGAATTAGAATTTTGAATTGGTTGTTTCATTTTAAAAACTGTACTCTCATGAAGACTTTTGCATTGAATGGGCCAGACCCCCTAAATTTCTCGTTACTTTGGTCCTTGAAATTCTGCCCTCCCATCAAATATTTGCTGCCACTGTCTCTGTTCCTACCCTCAGTAAAAATGAGCATTCAGTCATGCCAAAAAACAAAGCTAGTCAAAAAAGCAACTACATACAGACTTGCCAACTTTTGAGAATAAAAATGTGTGAAAGACAGGCGTGGAACAAGGAATTTAGGAAAGGGGGGGCACAAAGTTCTCTCCTAGGCTCCATCTCCTGCACTGTCCACTAAAACCGCTGCCTGGTTAGCCTAGTTGATAAGGTGCCAGTCTATTGAGCGGGAGGCTCGGGTTCGATTCCCTGCCGGACCAACACTTAGGGTCTTAAAATAATTAAGGAAAAAGTGCTGCCTTTGCTCTAACATCTGCAAATGGTTAGACTTTCGCGTCTCCTCGGATAAGGATGTTAAACCGTAGGCCCCCGGGAACCCCGTAATTTGATCTTGGATCTGTGGGTGTTGCCTGGCCCCTTCTTTGGGGAAAAGCAAAAAAATAAATAAATAAATAAAAGGAGGGGCCGCGGCCTGGGCGGCCCCTCCCCTAAATCCGTGCCTGAAAGATTTCATTGGATATAGTGTCACCGCATCGGCACCACTGGTTGGCGCTGAGGTGAAAATTTTGAAAAGTACATTCCCCAGAATGGCTAAAAATGCATTTTTCACAGTTTTGTTCATTCTTGCACTTCAAAACAATGCCATTTTGTAGCGTCATGTTAAATGTCACAAAAATCTTACACGAAAACACAAATTTTGCCCCAGTTATTCGTGGAACTAGTAGCGTGGAAGCGAAGCTAGTCAGTCCTCTGATTTTTTGTTTTGACTACGTGTCCTTTGGAAAATATTTGAATTTTTTGAAAAATGAGTGAAAATGACCAATAAATGTTTGGGCGTGCGTGATGCATGATTTAAAAAAAAATGCGTGAAAACACGCAAAATGTGTGAAGGTTGGAAGGTCTGTACGTAACTATCCTCAAGGGTAGGGGATAGGTCATTTCAGACCTGTAGGATGGACCACTTACCTGGACTATACTGTGTGGAATGTTTTTCAAACACTTTGCCCATTCTGGAGGGATATATGGCATCAATGTATTCATGTTACTGAAACAGTTAAAACCTTAGTTAGTCTTCTGAGGCATGTAAACGTATTTACTCTGCACGAGAGCAGAGTCAAAAAATGCATCGAGTTTCTTTGTTGTTTTATTTTACTCTGCATGAGGGCAGAGTAAAAAAATACGCAGTCTACGACTACATGCAGCTCAGGCGTATAGCCGTCACATTTTTGAACATAAGTTTAATGTATAAGTGAAGAAATTTACAAAGAAATGCATGTTGAACACATCAGGTTGTCTGGTAATTTTGATATCACAG
>JAOEHV020349616.1:0-11195 GCA_025447995.2 Isaurus tuberculatus | reverse complement strand
CCCCTCCCTTCCTTTCCTAAATTCCTGGATCCGCGCCTGTTCATCGGAGGGTTTTTCTTCAAGTGCTCCGGTTTTCCTTACTCAAAAAAGAAGGTTTTTACGCCAAGATCTGATCCAGTTGTTTCCTCGATTAGTAACAGGGTAAAAATTATTTAGCTAGAACTAAAACTAAAAGCTTTGAATTGCAATTGAGACATAAATAACCGCAGAAAACATGAGTAAACTTATTTATCTTTTTTTCTTCGATTTTCAACAATCCGGGGTTACAAAATGTGCGAAGATGTTTTTATTACAAAAAAGTTGCTTTCTACTACTTTTTAACTACATCTACAGGATCCAACGTCAGCAGGGAGCGTTATTGTGTTTACTTAATTATAGCAAGAACAATAACGAATACCCTTGGGTTTGGTTGAAACTTGTACAAAAAAATGCATGTGCTGTTCAACATCAAACAAAATAAAAATGTTTGACTTAAGCAATTTCTATTTTTATTTCTTTTACTTTCAGTCACGTTTTGTTTCTTGTTTTAAAAATGGTAAATGCTCCATTCGACCATTCTAATGTGGTCATGCAAACAATGGAGCTTCAAGAATGAATAATTGTTGAAGTTTTCAGTGCTAAAATCTAACTCACCTGATAAGATGGCACCCATGACCAAAACCTTTAGAGCCAAAGTCTTATGCATATTGCCTTATATCTTACTGGGGTCAGCTGCGCTGGGCGTGAGCGTTGAGACAAGGATAAAACAAAACTGCACTTTCTACGTACTAAAGTTAGAGGGGTGAAAACATGAGTCTGTTCTGGACAGGACTGTTCATTTTAACTCTTTAATGACAGGCTGTCACTTTCCATTAATCGCATTACACAAACAATATGATAAGGCTCTATTTCAAAACGTCGTACATTTCAATTCATTTTCATTTGCTTTAAAACTTTTCAGTTTCGGGCAATCTACCAAAAACATTTAATTCTGAACGCAAAACAAGAATGCTTCAATCATGATGAATGGTTAAAATGACAACCACGATCATTTAGGGCAGTCATTGTCTTGACGAATATCTCTCATCATCTTTGTTTGAAAACGCGTACGGGTTCTGGGAAACATCAAAATAAAAAAATTTCATTTGGTCATATAAAAAATGTTAAAGCACTTTGTTCTCTGGTTATAGTTAATGATACATACACATTTTTTAAATTCTTTTTCTAAATCAGTCATATACTTGCCTTTAATAGTTTGTGGGTTTGTTTTTTCTTGCACTTAGTGGCGTATTTAAGCCACTTCTAGCTGGAAGCTAGCTGAGATTTCTTCCAAGTAAAGTATGAGAAAGCTTTGCGGCAGTATTTACTTCACAGTCACAGAAGCTTTGCTCGGCAGCTATGCTCGCTGCCAAGTGCACGGGATCATTCTTTTCCTCGCCTCTTTTTCCTTCTATTTTTTTCTCACGACCAATTTTTTTCTTTTTTCTCTCGCCAGACTAAAGGACTAAAGAGGACAAAGCAGGGTCTCTTGCAAAAATTTTGTTTGAAACTTCCCTACCCCTTCTCCCCCCCCCCCCTCTTTCTTCACACATACAATCGCAAAGTACCCCTCTCCGACCCTGATATAGTATAAATACCCTCAAATTCATATCACAAAGGCATAAAATAAACTTACGTAAAACTTCATACTAGAAGACAAATATATTTTTACGGTTTACTGAAACTAGCCTTAAACAAGTCATTAAATTAAAACATGAAATATGACAACTTAAGATTATTAAATCACTGATTATGAAATCAAACATTTATGAATGACTACATGAACCAGACCAATATTTGTTTACATATTAATTGCCTCGTCAGCACATGTTTACTTGTCTCAGATTGAGCTAAGTAAAAAGAGTAGTTTTCTCCTTCTAAAATTTATGCTAACAAAGCAAAATATAAATACAGACGTCAGCAGGGGTTCGCTTATCAGGTATATACACAAAATTCGCCGGTAGATAGTTGTACATCAAAATGTTTTTGCTTGCAATCTTTTTTAATGCAATTAACTCTTCATCGAATAATTGAGTTCAGCAGCAAAAACACAGGAATCATACCTTTATATATATCCTTGAAATACAGCACTGCAAGGTAAATGAGTTAGGTAAAATGTAGCTTAGAGTAAAAAAATACATCTCTGAACCAAAGTTAGCATAAGCGCTGTCACAATAAGAATATTGTTTACAATCGGAGCGGATGAAATACCGAAAACCCACGCACAATCTTCATCACCTAAACTCGATTTTTTATCTCCGTCGATGGACGGTTCTCCCGTTGTAGTTGGCTCTTCTGTTGTAGTTGGAACTTCCGTTGTAGTTGGCTCTTCTGTTGTAGTTGGCTCTTCGGTTGTAGTTGGCTCTTCTGTTGTAGTTGGAACTTCCGTTGTAGTTGGCTCTTCTGTTGTAGTTGGAACTTCAGTTGTAGATGGCTCTTCTGTTGTAGTTGGAACTTCCGTTGTAGTTGGTTCTTCCGTTGTAGTTGGCTTTTCTGTTGTAGTTGCAACTCCCGTTGTGGTTGGCACTTCCATTGTAGTGGGATCTTCTGTTGTAGTTGGAACTTCTGTTGTGGTTGGTTCTTCTGTTGTAGTTGGCAATGCTGTGGTAGTTGGTGGTTTAGGAGTGGTTGAACGAAAATCAGCTACATAATTACACAGCTCCGTATAGCAGCACTGAACTCTGCAGTAAGAACCTCCGCCAATCACATTCTTGCAAAACTCATCTTTATCACCACAGTAACTGCCATACGTGCAACTCTTTCCGAATACTCTAAATCCAGTCTGGTTTTCAAACGAGAACAGGCCACAAGTATTTGTACCATATTTACACGTCTCTCTCACCCTGCTATTGTCGCAGCTAGCGAAAGAGTCTGCTCCCCCCGGACACATCCAACACTCTTTCACAGCATTGCAACACGCACCTGAAAATTATTTGGACTTTTTGTTAACGAATAAACGCTACGCCATGATAAGACGTAAAAGATTGGGAATATAATTATGAGACCTTTAAACATATCAATATAGTTTTACCTGAATGTTGTTGATCAATTTTTAGAGTAAAATAAAATAAACTACTTACACGGTATTATTACCCACTTTTAGTGCTTACAATTAATTCTTAGCATTATTACATATTTGTCATTTATATTCTTGCAAGTCGAACTGAGACTGTTCTCTTTGAAACATTAAGAACAAACCAGAAACATTTAAAAGAATTATCATTTTGTTGTACTTATTTCAATCCATAGAAGTTTATTTTATTGGTTTTACGGAAACTGAGTTTAAATATTAAGAGATGTGTTCCGTATAAAAAAGAAACACGCGTGGTTGGCGCAGTTGGTAATATCTCTGCCTTCCAACCACAAGGTCCCATGTTCGATTCCTCGGCTCTGCCAAAATCTGAACATATGTGTGACCTTCTTTTTCGCCAAGGCTTACTCAGCTTTCCATCCTTACGAGGTCGGTAAATGAGTACCAGCTTCGGCTGGGAGCTAACCTGCGATGGATTCAGTGTTCCGTCCAGGGAGAGTCAAAGACTCTATCATCTGCTTAACACTACGGAAACCGGAGATAAGCGCAGGCCTAATGGGCCATTAGGCTTGGAAAAGGACTTAGCTTTTAGCCCTTCTACTGTTTTTATACATTTGATAAATTGAGTGGAATGATACTAAAGTTAAAAGCAAAAAGGACTGAATATAATATAAACAATAATTCACTTGTAATCTGAGTGTTCGTCAAGGCTCAGACATGGAAACTTAGAAAGGCGTATGCCTTGTATTTTGTTGGTTTGAGAAATACATATCCATTTCCTTTTGATAAAAAAAAAATCAAACAAAAGCAACAATTTTACTCTTATTTACAAAACTTACCGATAACAATTACTGCGCTTGTAAGAAAACAGATGTTAATAATTATAAAGAAAACGGCAAATTCCAACGTAGCTTTGTTGAAACAAGCTTACCCTAAAACTATCAAAATTAAAATGTTTTTTTTTTCATCTTGCACTTTGATTTCGCGCTAGAACCTTCAGTGGCCTTTGCTTTTGTTTTCTAAACCTAGGTATTTTAGGGATCATAAGATTCATAGCTTTTATTTTTCTTCTAATTGTCATTCAATATTTGAAGAGCTGATCATTTCTTGCTGGATGGAGCATTTCACCAACTCCTTTCAAACTTGAGCCGGACAAAATAGAGCACCTAAGAATCTTTTTGAACAGTTTGAAGAAGTATTTTATACATCAAATTGTGCTCTTGAGAAGCCTCTGAATGCAACCTTTCTGTAATTAGTAGCTGGTACAATCAGAGCAAAAACTTTCAAGTCATAAAATTTAGTTCTTGATAATGTCAACGCAAACGATAATAAGCTTTACTAACCTGAAAGAATGGTACCAAAAGTGACAAAGAGTGCCACTCGAGTACTTATCATTTTGCCCTCAGCACTTTAGAGGTCGATAGCTTATGACCTGAGTGTAACCCGAATAAATTGAATGTAAATTACGAGTTCGACTTACTAAGTGAAGGTTAATGTTTTCTCACTTATGACCTAAATATAGTTTACGTTGTTTATATTAAAACCATTATTAACTGACTTGGCGTATTGTTGTCTTTGTATCTCTAAGCAAACAACGCTAAATTAACTCAGCGTGGAGCTTCCCACTTAAACTTACATCTTTGCTGGTGTTAAAGGGAGGACAACTTAAGAAGAAACAGAACAGAAATAAGAATAAAAGTATTTCTCCTGCAAATATTTTTAAGTTAAAGCAAATTTACTCATCAAAAGAGTTTTAATGTACTAAACTACTATTAAAGTGTATCCATGAGATGGTAAGACACGTATTTTAAAAACTTAAACTTTTTGATTATTTCACTAAAGACTAAAGTTTTTGTTCATGCAGAGACATTGGATTTAATGTTATGCATCTTGTTCTTGTACATCTGCTAAACTATTTTGCTCAACGTCTCTTTACTAAATAAACAGAAAGCTTTTAGTGTGTGTGCTCACATGTTCGTATAGTGCATGGTGTAACGGCTCGGTACACTTTATGAGTTTTTCATTTTTTTTCAACACTGTGATTGGCTGTATCATTTCTCAGTTCTCAAATGTAATTGGTTAAACAACAACAACAACAACTTTATTGTGCTCTGTAAAAAATTACAAGTTTCTATATGATTATTGACAATTTGATATTGTTTGCAGTATAGAAAGAGCACAGCCATTTAGAAATAGCAGAGCTAGTCCATGCAGCTAAATGACTGGGCCATGCGCAGAAAAATTGCCTGTTGCCTTAGTTTCAATGAAACTGTAACTAGAAAAATTAAAAAAATGATAATCACACTCATTACTCACAGAGAACAAAAACAGACACAATTACTGAATTAGGGAAGTGAGTTCATGTACAAATCAAGGAAGATTTCAATTGTTTTTTCTAAAGCAAGCGACTCTTTGATTTCAGGTCATCTTCAATGAAATTCCAAATTTTGGAACCATTGAACCTGATATTAAATTTGCCATAGTTTGTTCTGGTTTTTGGAAGGTAGTAAGATTTTTTTTACTCGCCTGCTTGGGGTGTAATGGTGAACCTTGTTTACGCATTTAAAGAAATTGCACAATGTTACAGAAAGTCTGTTAGGCCCCATAAAAAAAGATTAGTTTATCATCCTATCCAGCTAAAAAATGCCATGCGGACGGGCGGGGTTTTTTTTTTATTTTTTGTTTTTTTCTTTTGTCTGTCCTTGTTCTGCTGTAGTTATTTGAATGGAATCAAGTATAAAACCAACCTCGTGCCCAGGGTCCTTTGTAGGAGGTTTGTAAAAAACCAAAAAAAAAAACCGATGCGGGCCCAGAATTCAGACGCGGGCGGGAATGATAAATTAATCTATTTTTTTATGGGGCCTTAGTATAGAAGTCTTGCATTAACGATAATAAATAAAGTACTTTGTTGATTACAAAATGAAGCATTTTGACTTTATGCTAAATAGAGGATATTGCATGGCCGGGCAAAGAAACGGATTTTATTTTCGCGAGTGAAAGATTTAACACAAGCAGATAAAATCCACATATCCAACTCCAAGTGGCCATGTATTTTTTTTTTTTTATCATATGAAATCTTCACAGTCAAGCGAAATAAAAGGCAAGAATGACCATTAAAATCGCGCGAAAATGCTAAAAGCTGATTGGCTCAAAAATAATATCACACATGTGTTGATATAAATGGTATCGCCACCGGGGAGAGTGGAAATATCAATTTTCTCATCTTGCTACCACTCGGTATACCACTGTATTTCATATAATAAAGATTAGTGTTAAAATAGACACATCTTAATTTTAATCAGTTGCCAATTTTTTTTTAACGAGTTTACTACATTAAAAAAACTATGGTTGAGGTATTTTTTGTAACATCAGCTACCTTCGTATAAAACGCATGCGCTCCTTAACATTACGGTGATGATTACAAAACTTTTAAATTCGAGCAATTTGTTTATACAACGCGTTGTTCCGCCGGGTACTTGTATATAAGGCAATTTAGTAGTCTTTTAAAAAAAATGTTCATAAAGAAATCTTTTTGTGTTAAAAACATTTACTAACTTCCGTTTTTCAAGCCACAAGTACACCCTTTTTTTATAAGAACTTTATAGGAACAATGAGGCTCAGATTGGCCAAAAATTAAGAACAATTTAAGAACAAGTTCAGGCTGAGGATGAAAAAAAGTGAAAATGTTTCTAGTTGAAACTTTACTGAATCTTGTAATTTATGTTCGCAATGTAAAAACCATAAACCTTTCTTTAAGCGCTCGCAGAAATAAGAACAAATATAGAATAAATTTAGGCTGAGGTTCTTACAAAAAAAAGCGTGTGTTTGAAGAATGTTTGCTAAAGACAAAACAACAACCATGGCTGTGTCGGAGAGCTGAAATCACCTTTTGTCGTATTAGTTTCAACATTGAACAAGTTCTACACTTCCTTTCTTAAAACAAAAATTTGGAAGACTATCCCGTAAGACTTATAATCATTGTTCTATTTCGTAAAATAATTGTTTTAAATGTCTTTTTCGCTTACACACATGCATTGTAAATAATGAGGATGCTAAAATATTGTATATTGACGGCACTAATTCAACTAAAGATTGGGCGTAAAACTTTAGTTCATTTACTGAATTGTACTGTGAATTTCCAATTGATTGTTTTCACCGCTTGTATATCAGTATAAAATAGAAAAGACTAACATAATTTATTTCAAAAATGTTTTCTGTATTAGCAACAGTTTACTAGCCGAACAACACAGAACACGAGATTAGTTATTGTCAACAAATTTTGTTTTTCTACGAGTTTAATTTCAACAATGATTCGTTTCATTCCTTGTTGAAAATTCATAGTTTGTCTCAGCTCTGTTTTATGCAAAAATAAGCTATTACCTAATTCATAAGTACTCAATGATGTGTCTCATTAACGGAAAGAACATGGATGTGCGATGTCAATAAATGGATTTTTGAAAGGTCAGATTGAAGCCTTGGTGTTGTTCTTTCTTCTGTATTGAGAGCTTTGCAGATTTTTATTATTCCAGATGCAACATCAAAACTTAAATTTTTAGATGCACGTTATGAGAAAAAAAGAAAACAAACATTCTCTCCGGAAAATTTACATTTGAAAAACATGCTCGTTTGAAAATTTACATAGTTACCCAGTCAACCAGAGTTATCTTTGAATCATTTTTTTTTATTGGTAATGATTGTTTATTCGCTTATTTAGCAAATTAGGAATCTTCCCACAACGAGCAATAATCTCCGTGCTAAAAGATCTGAAATTGTTTTTTAAAAGAAAGATTTATCGCGACGAACATACACCAGAGCCCACGGTAAAAGTCCAGCTGTTTCTTTTGTATAAAAGGTGGCATGTGTTTGAATTCAAAGTAACTAGCGGCTTCCTAGGAAACACAAATTTGTTCAAGAAAAAGTGCAAAACTATTTCGGAAAACTAAACGAAATGGCTAAGCTATTATTATGGACGGCATTATTCTATGCATTTCGCTTCGGTCATTGCAGAAATATCACTTTATCGTCTAGGAATGGTGTTTTGCTTGATAGAGAACAAGGTACAGTTTTGTTTATTTTTAAAACCTCAGTCTTTTACACTAATTCATCTGCTTCAGACTTTCATACGAAATATATAAAGGTACATCGTGTTGGAAAAAGGTGCCCGAAAAAAGATAAAAATAATATATTACAAAAGACTATAGACTTTCCCTCTACTGGCAAAAATCTAAATCTAAAAAAAGCTACAACATGACGTTGAGCCATAATTAAGACTACATTTCGAAAATGAAAACAATTAATATTGGATTGATTGTTGTCCATCTTGTATGCAGATCTAATAGTAAAAAACACTGCACCTAGATAGTTGGATTTGAAGCTAAAGTTTCAAGAAAAAATCATAATTTTCAAGGAAGTTTTTTGGTTTTAAGGAATTTTGAAAAAATCAACAAGCTTTTAAGCTTTAGGTTTTTCGATTTAGGTCTTAAAATTGAATATACTTCAAAACATATTCTATCACAGCAATGAAAAACTTATTACTTTAACGGTCAATTTTTCCTGCTGTGGTGGTTACTGGAATTTTTTTTTTTTGTCGTCCGCAATTGTGATGAATACAAGTTTTATTCTTCGAAAGCTGTGCGCTATCAGACGTATGAAAACCTTAAAAAAGTAAAAATTAAAACCTTTTTTACCGATATAAATTTTTTTTATTTGTTGCTTTATCTATGATGCAAAATATTTTTTCACACAACGTTTGATTTGAAAGAGAAATAGTTCGCATTGAAATCGAAATAAAACTTAAAAAGTCTTTACAAAGTGTGACAAAAAGACAGATTTGCTTTTTTCCACTTTCCAATTGATTTCTAGCCTCCAGCTATTGTCCTAGGATCTCGGGCTTTGGAAAACTATTGTTTTAAGGGCGAAAAGAAGAATAAATGGTTTTATTAGTAATTAGGTCAAAAAATTTAATCTAGAAAACAAAAGTTTGAAAGACAAGTTTTAACATCCTTCCTTTAAGAGACACCTTAATTTACACCATCGAGGGCTTAACTGATTTGAGCCGAATACACACTTGAATATTGTCTGGCAAAAAAAAAAAAAAGCGCTGGAAGCAAAATATTTTTTCTCCAAACCATTATTGATTTGTAATTTGTCAATCTTTAGTTGATGCACTATCGATATTTTTCAGATTTTGTTGTGAACAATGTCAGTGCTTAACGCATTTTTATTTTTGGTCAGAACCTACCGGAGTACCGCTACAGTATTATTTCAGTTCTATTTTCATATCTTACTTCATTCAATAAAGTGTTCCAAGCGGTAGTCAATTTTTATTCTAATTTTTCAAGAAAAGCAAACTTAAACAGACAAGAAATGAAGTTGAATTCAGTGCTCGTGTTTTATTTACAGTATAAGTTCAACAAATGTTATATTTAATCATAAAGAGTAAACATGTTTTTATCTTAATTTTCGATAAGAGCGTCTTATTTTTGGTTCGCAGTTTCAAAGTTCTAAGTTAGTAAATACTGTGAGGATTCCAGCCTGAAATGTTTTTAAAATTGTTCTTATACATAATAACTAGTGTTGGGCGTACATTTGTTCATTGAGTTCTCGTAACTTTATATTTCGCTACAATATTGTTAAAGAGAAAGTTCGAGACCCATTTGCTGTACAGACATCAATTATCTAAAAATGCATGAGTTTAGTCTTTTCACTTAACCGTTAATTTTACTTTAAAATTAGATTCATTATTTAATTAATTTCAGGCGAACTTTAACGAGAAAAACTATTTTCTTGAATTTCTGCAAAGTAAAAAAAAAAGAAAGGTGCTAAAACCCTTTTTTTATTTTTATTTTTTTTCATTTTTTCATTTTTTTAACACAAAGTATAAATATGCTTCATTTTCAGTGCATGTGTATATTGTTATAATTTCAATATAACTTTTAGCATTACATCCCAAACACATTGAAACAAACAAACAAAAAAATATGTTAATTGCATGTTCAGAAGTCAATTACCTTAAAACTGTTTATCAAAAAAGTCCGGAGCTTAATATATCCGTCTTTAATTACTGGTACCGATCAGTACCTAGATAATTCTTGCTGGACAGATTTATGATAGCTTTTTTTATTAATACGATCTTTGATTTTTTGTATGTCAATTGTGCCTAAACGCGGATTATCTCATGGAAGACAGAATCCTCAAAATTGCCGATAGTTTCAACTTGAGAAAGCATGAGTCTTTTTTTTTTATGTCGTGAACAAAATTATAATTTTTTGCAAGCACTTTCTCCTCCGTTTCTGCGGAGAAATACCCTAAGAAAAATGTACTTTGTTAAACAACCCGTTTGATTATAACTTTTTAAAAAAATAAAAAAGTTTTTCATTTAACTCATTTAAAATATTGTCACAACGCAAATCCCTAAGTTTGAATTTTAAAAGTTTGAAGTTTCAATTCAATTGCTTTACTTTCATCTTGCGCGTTCGTTTAATTTTTTATGGTCAACCAGCGTTCATTGTGTTTGTTACGTTTTTCATTTCCCTTAACATGCGTCTCTTTTTTTGTAATTCTAGCGAGCCTCTAGCCAGCTGATTACAAAAGAGGACAGAAAGCTTTCTAATTATAAACTAAAAAGCTTTCTGTCCTCTTTTGTAATCAGCTGGTTGGAGGTACGTACAGTCCATGCTCTGTGGCTTTGTTCAAGGCTGTTAGTAGAAGTTGGAATGATATAGCTGGAAAACAAGCTACTGTAACAATGCAGGGAAGAAAAATGAAGGCTAGAGTAGGACCCCACAGCTAACTCCCCCCACCAAAAAGTATAAATATAAATATAAATACCTGTAATGACTTTAGTTGAACCGCATAGAATAAAAGGAACATGTCTGAAAACTAATAGTATAGAAATCCAAAGTTAATTTTAAAGGGGCAATGTCCCGCTATGGGAGACTAAGTTCTAGTCTACTTCAAATGTGTTTGTGATGATTGTTTGACATGATGCAATCTGTAACAACAGCACAAAAAAGCGTTTTTAAATAATACTGTTTAACATTTAGGATAAAAATTTATCGAAATATACGCTCGAAATCTACTCATTTTTGCCGTCTGTTGATTTCAAGCGACAGCAAATTAATACGCTACAAAGGTCGAGTCATTT
>JAOEHV020349615.1:0-24589 GCA_025447995.2 Isaurus tuberculatus | reverse complement strand
TACTACTACTACTACTACTACTACTACTACTACTACTACTACTACTACTACTACTACTACTACTATTACTACTACTAATACTACTACTACTACTATTACTACTACTACTATTGATAATAACAATAATAATAATGGTAATAACATTAATAAACAAAAAGATAATAATAATGTTAGTGCTTATTTGATGAATATGAAATTATCCACATTTAGATAAAATAATCATAACATTCAGATGTAAATTACTTCTGAAAATGCTCCTTTGCAAAAACTGTTATTTTGTCAAAAATTAAAATAGAAGAAAAATAGAAAAGTAAACTAGGAGAAAGTGAACGTTTATTTTAACTTCAATTATTTTTTGCATTCCTTCTCTCAAATGGGAAACTTTAACCGTCGTTTAATCATTTAACTAATACTAGCAGTAATGATGTTATAGTATTTTAAATTGCTGCTAAAAGGACATCAGCAGACTGTCATGACCTAAAGTTGAAATTATATTATAGAAAGAATGGACATCGCACGACGCACGCTCAAGCATCGCATCGATGTGTGATGGCAAAATATGACTGAAAAAAAAAACAGATGAAGTTTAGCCTTAGGGTAAAGCAACAATTTGATGCTCACGCTGCAACTACCGATTTTAATTTGATATTGAATAAAACAAAAATGACAAAAAATAACAATAACAATAATATTTTTGACAACAATAATAAAAACAACATAAATTGATAAAAAACAGTACGAATAGTAGAATACTATATCGTATCTATAACTATGATATGTTATATTACATTGCATTATATACTAACCTACTGTATCTTTTTAGAATAGCAATATCAATAACTGTTTATTGGCGAATAAATGGTTATAAAACTTTTAATGTTGCAAACTTAAAGTTTTGTAACTAGTTGAGAATACTAAACACAACACTTTGAGTTTCAATGCAAGGTCATGCCAGTCGAACCGAGTGTGAAAGGAATTAGACATTTTATTGTGGTTTTGTGAAACACCGCCTCTGTTCAAGACAAGAGATATAAATTAGTCAAGTAAGTTGACTCTTCCGAGGTTTGTTCCGGTGTCTTTTTTTAAAATTTACTTAGTTAGTCGTGCATATTTGCACTGCACGGGTAGCTCGGAGTTGGAAGCTCATATTACCTTTTGAAACCCCAGGTGTTTTTTATGTTGCTTCTAAAATTCCAACTGTTTTTAAGTTTACAAGTCTAAAACAGACTAACTGTGAAGTCAAAACTACGAGTACAGACTCAAGATGAAAAAGATTGACAGAACAAAGTAAAACATGTTAAAGATGTGATAATTCGCCAAAGACCTTAGGATGCAAATGTTCTTAATACTTTCAGCATTTCAGGTGTACTTTTGTACAGCCCGATAACTCAATTATCATTCTCGTTCTTGAAAACTGCCCAAACCTATCCCAGCGGAAAACGATTGATGCACTGGGGAAAATGTTGCAAAGGGTATATACACAAAAACTCCCTGTATCTATAAAGCTACCGAAAATGTAATTAAAAATAGAATAAAACCCAAAATCAGTTTCTGAGACTCGCATTTATTTGAAACAAAACGTCTGTTTTGCTTGTTAATTAACAGCGGGTTTGGTGTGACATCTACACAAATTCATTTTCCATACGCTCGCTCATTAATCCATTATGGACGGTTGTAAGGCAATACGGTTAAAACAATGGTTTAAGAAAGAGAGAGCGCGAGAGAGAGAGTCGGCGATAGATTGAGACATATTCACAAACATAGTTTTTCAATTTGTAATTTGTAACTATCCCGCGCCCATTGTAAGTTATTATTTTTTCCAAGCACTAAAACGTCTGGCACGCAAAGAAATTACTTCAAACACCTCGGCAGAAAGTTTGGTTTAGTTGTTTTTGAGACAGTCACCTCTCGTGTAGGGTTTATAGACAAAACGGGTAAAAGTAAGCATAGCATAGCATAGTCTATATATAGCGTTAAAATATGGAGTAAATCTAAATCCTTTTGCGAGCCTAGTGGCCCATGAGGCCGGCGCTTATCTCCGGTTTCCGTAGTGTTAAGTTGATGAGAGTCATTGATTCCCCCTGGACGGGACACTAATCCATCGCAGGTTAGCTCCCAGCTGAAGCTGGTACTCATTTACCGACCTCGTAAGGATGGAAAGCTGAGTAAGCTTTGGCAGAAAAGAAATTCGAACAAATGTTTAAATTTCGGTAGATCCGCGAAATCGAACCTGGGACATTGTGGTTGGAAGGCAGACATCTTACCAACTGCGCCAACCACGCAGCCATCAAAAGTATGGACTAAAGATATATATATATAAATGAAAAGCCAACATGACTTGTTGAATTTTGAAGATAAAATTATTTTTCAGCTGGCCAAATCAGCCTTCTTCAGGGTTACAAATTAAAATTGGCTAACAAGTGTTTTTAAGTAACGGTTATGAAATATGAAACTATGGCTCGGCAAAAGCTTGCAAGAATATTGTGCATTTAAAGTACAGTAAATGAAATAAAACACCCTGTTATTGGCCGGAAAATAAAAAATGTCATGACTCATGTCAGTGCAAATTACTGTAAAAGTCACAAATCAAGAGAAAAACCAAAAAGACAAAATACAGAACTCCGAAAATCTTATCACAGCTTCTGGCTAAATCATAAAACCCAACTCTCGTCTACGGACTGCAATCTTAAACTGGATATTAGAAAAATATGCTAATGCACTCAAAATTCAGTTTTTGATACGAAATCAAAATGTGGACTCGGTTTCAAGAGAAATGCGCTCAGAAAATCGTAAAGTTAGAACAGCAATTTACTTAACCAAAAAACGTTAATCTTCTCTTTCTTTCACTACGTCATCAACATGTGCTACAAGAAGGATCTGTTTTTATCTGAAACCTCTCAAGGACCGGAAAAAATTAGCAAATATTTATCGATCCCACGAGAAACCCCAGTGAATAATGACATACTCGAAAAAATGTAGGCATTGCCAACGCTTTTAAATATACAAATACTAGTTGACTTTCATATGTAAACAACTGAAGATTGTACAATATACTTCAATGAGACCAGTTTTAACAAGCAGCAAAGTTGACAAAAAAAAAAGTACATCGATAACCATACAAACAATGCGTTCTGAAATTTTCAATATTCTCTATCTAATGCAAGACATATTGGCTAGAACAAATGGCACCTACGTGAAATTATCGGAGAAGACAATTAAACCTCTTCAAGTATCTGTGGACGTTACACTGGAATGTACAATACGTAGTTTCATAGGATCTGAACAATACTTATACAGAGTCATAAAATGCACGAATAATTAGTGTACCCTACGGAATTAGTTTCACTCAGAAACAAAAGACCTCTTGTTAATGTGCAATCATTTACGCAGCCCGACCGCACTTTTAAAGAGTTCTTTTGTCCCTTACAGAGCTAAAGTGTTTATTTTGTTATTCTTATGTTAACACAAACCTCCCTTGATAATACTTCGCTTGATTACATTCATTTGTATTACCATGAAACGCCGATGCGACGTTTATAATTATTTCACTTTTCGTTTACCTAGGAAATGATTTATGTTTATTACTTGACATGATATCACTTAAAAAGTCAGTTTAATCTTTCAAACTTTTGATTGATATAAGGTTGTATAGCCACCGGACGTGTCTGCTATAGTTTATTCAAAAGCCAAGATGAACAATAATTTTGCGTGTTTGAGAATTGTTTTCTGCACGCCTACCGATAAACAAAAGCAGCATCTGATACAAATATTACAAATATTACAATTATTCTAAGCTAATTGGTTCACCTATTCAACAGAATAAACCTGTATGCCTGTTAAAAAAATCTTCTATACAAGCTACAAGCAAAAAGGGCGAGAAAAATAATAGAAATGTTAATCCGTCTTGGATTACATTTATTGCTTGTTTGTCAGTGTCTCATTCACTGTTTGTTTACGTCTGTACTGATTGTATTGTTTCTGCGCAATCTTTCATCTGTATTAAAGATGTATTTAATGCCAATACTCTGTTTTTAAAACAATTTTAAGATAAGATTAAGATATAGTTAAGTAAAAAAAAGGCTTTTTCTGAGGCTTTTCTCATATTATATCTTGCCCTGCGAGTTCGAGGACAAAAAGCTATAATTTTAAGTTAGAATACTACATTTTCCTCACTCGGCATGGATGCTGATTACTCTCAAAGTTTAACAACAACTACAAAAGACTAAGAAAAAAAATCACGAGAACTTAGCGTTCATTTTTTTGTCCATGCTACCTGATGTCAACTTTTTTAAAAGAAGTTTATTCTTCATCGAAGTCACATTTACTGCAAGGCAAACTGAGAAGGGAGTTTTAATCAACAATGTGATCAGGGGTAGAAATTATTTTGTGTTTTAAAAACATTTCCGGAATTTTAAAATTGTTGTGATATCCGTGTTTTAAAAATAGTAATTTTGTCTACTAGTTACCTTTTTATGCCATTAAAACGTCACTATAAGTTCATGATTGAAACGATAGGCGCAAGGTACTTAGACATAAAAGCCCATTTCATGAAGAGAAGAAAAATTAAGATTTAGAAAGAAAGAGTCAGATTGAGACACAAAAGTTTTTGTCCACGTGCGAAACTCTGGGCTCGATCTCGGTTCGAAGTGGGTTGGCATAAGTGAATGGTTGCATATCAGCTTAACTCCCAATTATCATTTTAGTGTAAACAACTTGATCTAAACCTTCGAGAAAGATACAAAAAGAAAACCACTTTATAACTGATATCTTGATTTAATACAATAATACGAACTCTGCTTGTTACTTAACGAGTTAGCACAAAAAGATTAGCTAATAGAAATGGAATGTAAGGTTTGACACAACATATAACAACTAAACAAGGACAGTGTAAAATCTTTCACCAAAGTGAAGGTTTTACATTTAATCTCATGAACAAAAAGTCCAGACTAGTTAAAGTTAAGATAAACAATTTATTGCTGTCTAAAACGCAGCCAGTTAAAAGTTCAAAATGTGAATCTAGGATGTTCCTTGTATAATTACACTGTAATTGGCACTTTGGTTCATGCTGAAATGCTAGTTGCATATGTTGGTACAGGTTATCGCATATGAATTGATTGTTTAGGCTCGTATCCAACCGCAAGATCCTCAAATGACCATTGGCACTCATGCATTAAGATTTCCGTGTTAACTACTGAACGTGATGAAATTTTACCAGAAGTTCTCCAATTGCCATTAATAATAACAATGATAATAATAATAATAATAATAACAATAATAATAACAAAAAACTCTTGCAAAATCCAAACTTTTATCTCAGTTTTCATTTAATATTTGTCTTATCATTTTAAAAACGTGATCCTTAAGTACATGTTATTCAAGTGCCAAAAACAAATGAAAATGTACATCTTCTTATATTACAACTTTTCCGAACTGATAACAGCTGCCCCGACCTTAATAACAAAACATCTTACACACACATGCAACAAGTGTTTGCCATTCCATTACGAGATGACCTATCTAGCTCTAGAAGTAGACTTGGTTGAACAAAATATAATTCGTTGCAAAGTTCTAAAATTAGCATTGTTGATGTTTTTTTTTCATATTTACCTGACCAAGGGGATGGTTTAATAAGCTGGACAACATTTAAATTTTAATTAACAAAAGAAGTTTCCAGAATGCTTAAACATTTCATCATTTGTCAGTATCATATTGTGCTAAGTATTTTAATCGTTAACAGAAGGAAAGTTTGATATTTTTAAAAAAACACAGTTTTTTTTTGTTTTCCCTTGTCGGACAAATCAAGTAGAAAGCAAATTCAATTGAAAGCAATAACTTAAGCATCTAAGTATTTTTTGATCTTTATGCACTGCCTAATCGTGGCGCTATAAATACCAATTTCTTTCCCGAAATCTTCAGCTCGGGGGCATTTTCTAAGGCGTGCTTATGGTTATAATTGGCTCTATACGATGATACCTCATTGGGAGTGTTTCTTGATAAAAAACAAGCAGCTAATGAAGACAACATCTTATATAACTTTTGATTATTACATAATAAAAAACATAGGTTATTAAGAAAACACACTATTTTCATTTTATAAGTATACATACTACAAGAAAATCAAGACTGAAATTTTCAAAACTTTTGGAAACTCAAAGGCAAAGCCGAGTTTAAAAAAATCTTGTTTTAAAGTTAATACTTGTTAATACTTGAAATTTTAAAGTACCATCTAATTAGAGGTGTTTGGCAATTAAGTCGTAGAAAATTCTTTCTTCTTCTAAAGAGCAAAATTATCCAAAAATAGCCGTAGTATGGGTGTACTTGTCGTGTGATGCTAACAATATTTTTGGAACAAATTAGGTGTATCGTGTCATTGGCTTTAATAACTTCAGCCTGGCTTCAACTGAAAATAATCGAATCAAATATTAAATTCCATTAAAGTCATGATAGTGAAGATAATCTTATCTTTTATTGACATATTTTACCTTGTATTCTAAGAATACACACAGCAATAGTTTCAGCGTTAATCTACAGAAAAATTAGAAACATTCCTCCTTGGCCAAGCAATACTTTTTATAAAAAAGAGTGGAATTGTAAGAATATTGAAGCATGAATTCAGATGTCGAAGAATTTGATAAACATGAAAGAATGGTGCTTTTTTTCCCCAATAAACAGATTCAAAAGAACTACGAGACTAGGAAAAACTTCTGAGTCCACGTCTTCATGGCGGGATTCAGCGGCAATGGGTCTATACATACTAATAGAGTAATACCTGTTGAGTAAAGCATGTTTTGACTTAAAACTTTTTAACAAATTGTTTTGCTATACGAAACACTTTCTTTCCCGAAACCAATAGCAGCAAATTCTTACCCAATACTGTTATTTATGGTCGTACTGCCAATGGTATACAAAACAAATATACCGTATGGGGATTTATTTTCTAAAGAGTGTATGTTGTAAGAATAGAGATAAAGACAGAGATTAAGAGAATGTTAGGATTATAATGAACATTAAACCTTATTTTACTTTTGAAGCTGTTAAAAAAACGGCTTAAGTTTTTTGTCCGTCACATTCTAGTATTTTATTTGGTAAAATACAAAAAAAAATCTGGGGTTTATATTATCTTTCTATAAAAAAACATTTCTTTTACTTTAAAAATGGCAATTTTTTTTATCTTTTGAATAATTCTAATAGTTTATAATGGGATGTACAAACAAAGAGTAATATTAATGTGTTTTTTCTGAAGCCGTCAGCAAACTAAGACTTAGTATCAAAGTTTACTGATTCTGCGTAAAACAGAATGTTGTTTTGAATTGAATTTTAACAAATCCGGTCCATATACACAAGCTATATCTCATTGGTATATACACAAGCTATATATTATTGTTATATACTTATACATTTGAATATTTACTTATATTTATTGATCATTTACAGGTTAAGGTTAATTGAACAAATTATAGTAAAAAGTTTCTTAAAAGGAAATCCGTAAGTGATTATGACTTTAAATTCGAACAAGTGTAAAGCCTAACTTTGACTTGAAGTCGCAGTATGATTTAACACCAAAAAGCGCAACAGGGTGCTTAGAAGCAATAGATTTATTTGAAAATCATGCATATTCGCGTTTCTACACTTCCTGAATAACAATGTTATATAATTAAAACCTTTTAAGGGCTAGAAGGATTTGAATTCCTTCTTTTTATAATAATTTTAGTTCTTTTTAAATAATATGTTCTAAGTCCTAGGCCATAACATGATGTACACAAAGTTGAAAAAGTTATTGGTAGTAAAAGAAAAAAAAAAATCAGAAAAATCAGAAGAGGAGAAGCTGTACATAAAATGATATATTGTATGCTAGGCACTTGATATTAGGCGATGTAAAATGCGATGCAGATGTAAAGTTAAAGCTAATAATCCAAAATTTCAGGAGAAAAGGGGGTTGCAAAGTGGAGGATGCGATTAGAGATTTATAATTTAAAGGGGGAAAACATATACTTTTGATTTCGATTCGTTGTGAAGGTTCTTGTTTTCACAGCATTCCAATTGATAGTATCTTGCATATATAGTTGGTATACATATGAGCTTTGAGTGTAGGCATGTTTTCGTTTGCGCGACACTTCCAAATGTATATTCTTGCCACGAGAAAACAGAAACTGATAAGATTTTTTTCTTTTTTTGATGTGCTCTTTTTAGCCCAAGGGCCGTTGTGATGTCTGTACTAAAACTGAAAGGTACAATGTTTTGTCATTTTAAAATTTTTTCTTTTCTATTCCATAAAAGAGTTACATCTTCACAATTTCAGAGAGGTGTATAATTTCCCATTTATGCGTTTTGCAGAAAGAGCAACTTTCGTTGTCTTTGATATTGATTTGTTTGTTTGTTGGCATCTTTTGTGTAATTGGAATTCGATTAGATATTTGCTTTTTGCCACTTTGAAAGGAAGTAGGTAGGCTTCCTTCTACTCTGTTGAGTTTGCGATATGTTTGCTTATGTCCGATTGCCATTTGATTTGCGTTTCAGTAGCAGTTTTTGATTTCGTGCAACTATTTGGTTAGGGATTTGAATTCCTAATGAGAATCTTAAAAGTTGTTGGAAGGTTTCGTCACAATTTTAAAAAAAAACAACACACAACCTGCAGACTTAAAACGGACAAACCTATGTTTCTGTGCGGTCATCTTTGGTAGCAATGGTAAATTAAAAAAATTTTCACACAACTACAAATATCATTCAACAATGAACTCAATTTCAAGTTAACGTCATAAAAACTTTGCGAAATTGATATGCAGTATTTCGGAAAGAAGATACAACAGGGACCGCGGGGGCCGTGGGAAGGTGGGGCATGATTTTACTTAAATTATATATCTATATTTTTTAAAAAAGATTAACCAAGTTTATTTGTGCGTCAAGAAATTTCTATTTCATCACATATGGTGATCAAACAGTGCTTTATCCACGTAAATTTTGGTTTACATTTCTATCGCACTTTACAATTTTAGACGCAATTATAGCGTTTTTAGAGGCTGCTTTTTCTCAAAATTTACCGGGGGAGCATGCCACTGGACCCCCGAGATAACTCGCATCTTCGCCTCTCAAATCAAATTTTTGCTCCGTGGTCCCTGTACAACACGTAATTTAAAAACCTAAAGCTGAATTTTTTTTTGTCCACGACACGTACAATAGTAAAAACAATCAACCTAAGCCAAGTTATCCAAATTATCCTTCGAAACAGTACTTGAACACAACCGGGTGCCCCTTCATTGTTGTAGAGTTACTTGGTTAGACTATAGCTGCAACTATCTTCCTCTAATTAAATAAACGAAAATACGGATTCTCCTTCGAATAAGTATATCTAATCAGTGAATCAAGCCGTTTCCCAACGCAATATTAATTAGCGATTGTAAAGTGACGTACCGTACTTTGGCTTCTGCATAATCACAAACAGGTGAATCAACTCTTGTGCACCGTAAGATAGATTCACTCCTTTTTAAAAAGAAAATAAAATTAGTTTCAAGTATGAAAATCAATCATGCCCTAAAGGCTGTAGAACGTCATTGAAAACTTACTCTGAAGGATAAATTGGCGAACTTATAATATAGACTGAATCCAAATCGCAGCAGCGAAGTAATTACGAGCAGCGAAAGATACGAGTCGTACACGATTGATTGTCTCACAATTAAACCAGTGGGTGTTTCTGAGTATCAAGCAGAGCTGTAACCACCAAGTAAGTTCAACTTTTAATCTAATTTAAATGATAGAAAACTCAAGATTAAATATATACATATTACTAGTATACCCCAAGGCTACGATAATGCTGCAGATATTCTGGTTTGTCTGTGTTTAATTAATACAATGAAGTGTAAACGGTAAAAACAAAATTGGTTCTAAACGATCTCTGGTCTGAAACATTTATTCAACACCAGCTCTCGGCTGTCAAACTACATCCTTCAACGGGTATAAAAATATGAGAGCGTTACATGTATTGCGGTGTATTGTCAGTGATAACAATTGATATTAAACGGAAACGTGGAGATTTATTTATTACAGTTTTTTTTATGATAGAAATACAATATATATAAATATATATAAATAACTAATGTTATAAGGATAGTCCCAAGGAGGATTGAAAGGCTATCCCATGATTACTTGTGTTCACCGGCTCACCATTTAAGCTTTTCTTGTTTTTGAAAGAGTGTGTTTCGCGCAATTTTTGTGGAATCTTTGAGAGTCAATTCTTTCCATCCTTGGGATAGTCCATAATAGTTACAGACCCCATATATTATACAGGGCAGACCAACTTGAACCAGAAGAAGAAGAAAAATGAAGAGAAAAAAAATCAAGGACTAATTAACTAAATAGATAAATGCAACAACGCAATGCATCTTGGTCGGAACGCAATGTATTCTGGTTAAAAGAGAGCAAAAGATCTTAATTATGAAAGAAAAATCAACATGATGCATGCATAAATCTAAAGCAACACTTTATTTCGGGTGGGCTTCGTCAACAATATTGATACTTGCAAGATCCAACGTAAGCAGCTTGTATTAAAGTGTGAAGAGTTTTTTTTTTAAATTCATTTTTGGTTTTAGCAGGCTCGCGCTCAAAAAACGTGCCAGTTCTAAGCTGTAGACTTAAGACAATTGAAATGTGCCAACTGAATTTTAGTTTTTATCAATAAACTTCTAATTGTAAAATACTCAAGTCGATAATAAACATATTAGTACGAAAAAGGATTTATTCAAACAAGTTAGATGATTTGTAATAATAATTGACAAAACAGTAGTTTAAACTAATAATATAATAATTGGTTAATTTAAAGATATAAATTAAGTAGTTAACTTGTTTTCTTTGAAAAACTTTAACTTTAATAAAAATTTTCTTCGGATATAACATGAGTTTATAGCGATCTGATAAGTTGACTAAAATATAGATGTTTTTGAGACTTGGGAAGAATACTACACTATAAATAAATCATAGAATAAACACAACTTGTGGTCCTATCTTTTATTTGGAAACCTTGTCTAGGGGGACGTAAGGGGGTCCTGAAAACCGCAAAACCGCACAAAAAAAGTAATAAATCCGCATTTTACCCACCAGAAGCGAGACCGCGGATAGTGAAATAAATTGGTCCGCAGACACATTTTCACCGTATAGCGCAACCGAAAATTGACAAAATCCGCAAACCGCTCAGTCTTGTAAAACCGCAGCACCGTAAGTTAAAATAAAATTTTCCGCAAAATCGTACCAAAAATAACGCAAAACCGCAGAAACAAGGACGTACTGAAATGAAGAAATCACTGGGCCCTGGGGATCCTCACGCCGGTAGCCTCAATAATCTGCTACGTTGCCAGCATGGTGGTCCCTGATGGTGTAGTGGTTGGCACTCCTGACTAGAATACAGGGAGACGTATAAATTGAGAAATTGCAATAACGCATAATTGTAAAATAGGTTAAAAATTTTGAGTGAGTTTACGCATTTTAATATACTTTATTCATATTTTGTAACTGAGGAAGAGCAAAGCTTTTACGCTCAAAAGTCTTAATTCATATTTTAAATCAGTGTCTAACAAACTTTTAACCTATTAAAACAGGGAGACGTGGGTTCGAGTCCCGCTCGGGGCAAATGCCAATATTTTCATTTGAGTAAGTTGGAAAGATACTGAATGCACAAGTTGTGTTTTTTCTATGACTTTTTTGTAGATAAATTGACTCAATCTCGGTTATATCAGCTGATATTTGGTATGATTTTTTTATTGAACCAATCGGCAAAGCTAAAATATCTGCGAGGGAAGATAGTTTTCTCTAAAATTTGTAAGTACCAAAACCTTCAAAATATTATGAAGTTGAGCAAAATCATTTATTCCACTCACGCTTGATGGACAGGATGAGTTTATTATTCACTTCATATCCAACAAGCCTTCCTTGAATAATTTTAAAATCATGTCAAAAGCTAAATGAAAAGTAATCAACATTAATTTAATAACACAACTGTATTCTAAAAGTATTCTACAGTCGAAATATTTTCACTTAGCTTTTCGTAAAAGAGTTGAGAAAATATCAAACCAGAGCAACTTGTTTAACGATTGATCAATACAATAAACTTTACATTACTAGATTGCGCATGCTGTTAAAAACAATTCCTGAAATAAAAAATTCAATACCACCGTGTGTCTACATACTATACCACCCACAGTCATGTGAGTCATGCTATCTTTAGTATTTTTCCACGATGACAGATATGCCTCCTAACCTTTGTTTTACTACTTTTTTTAAACTCTATCGAGTTTTAACAATGCGCGCTTTATAGTTTAAAATCCGAATTTATCACGCTGTTTCGATGAAAGATAACTCGGTTAGAAAGATACAAAAATGAATGATGGGCCACAAGGTTCACATTAAACTCTTACCGCTGGCTAAGCTTGTCTGTGGCAATTACCATTCTTGTAAACAGCTAATTAGTCCACCCTAAGCTAGTTGGGGGTTTGTCATTGCAGTTGAGCACTCAGTGGACATCTGAGCTATGTTATTTATCTTGATTAAAATTCGCTCGGTACTCATATTCGCTGTTTTATATTTGCGCGATATAATTTTGCGCACCTTATAGAGGACTTATTTGCGTAGCTTTAAATTTATGCAAGAAATTTTTCTTGTAAGTTTTTTTTTATCAGAGTTAACGAGAAGCAGTTTTTATACCGCTTTTTTCATGATTTTTTTATCAGTAAAAACTTGTCAGAACTTCAGCAAGCATTAAGCAAAATTCTTGATAACAATAAAGGATAACGGAGAATTTGTTGAAGCCTAAAGCCCATTTTCCACTTCATCTCGCCGACTGCTGGCGAAAGTTTTTCGCGCTTCTTTTCATGTTTGTTTGACCGCTGGATAATTTAACATTGATAGTTTAATGAGCTGAAATCCTTTATTATCCAAAACAAATAAAAAACCTTTTTAAAGTGGAAAATTTTAATGTTAACAACAATTTACAGTTCGAAAGAATCCTCTTCTCTTTGAGGCTCCTCATGTGCAGCGCTCACGCCTGAACGTCACAAACCTTTTAAGATGTCCTCGTTTGACTGCGTAACATTCTACAAAATCATTTGGCGTGAGGTGGTTCACCGTTACCACTATAAAGATATTGCGAGTTTGGAAATTTATAGCAAAATGAAAGCTTTTCCGGCGGAATATTATACATGGATCCTGAAAGAATCGCGACAGAAATTGCTCAAGATGACGATAAAGACAATTTTGATTTTTAACGTTATAAGAAAACTTACAAAAGTGTACGCACGAGTAAAACGAAAGGTTTGCGTTGCTAAAATGTGTGTCTCATATTACACCGATAACCTTTTCGCGCGGCATATTTTTGGCGCAGTACTAAATTTCGCACACTTATGCGTGCGCGAATTCTAGTACTGCGTGAATTTTAATAAGAATAAGGTATTTTCTTTTCATTCATTGTAAATTGTAGGGGGGGGGGAGGTGGGGGGGGGGGAGTTGGTGAATAGATCTGCGGATTGGTGGATTTCGGATTTAGAGTAAAATTTAACGGATCTGCGCATCAAACCAGAGTGGTTTGCGGAATTATCAATTTTTTCTACTCGGATTAAGGATTTTGCTCTTTAGACTTTACAAAGTTCGAATTGTTGATCCCAATCCTTTTTTTTAATGCTTTTGGTTATTTTCAACATCAATAATTGAAGCGGGGTAAAAAATCCATACTATCCAACATTCATTAATATGCGTGACAATCGTATTATCTGGGCTGACACAGACTTCCTCATCTTTCTTCTAATCTTCTTTTGTCTTATGTCTCCTACCGTCTGGTAAAATTTCCATTTTGGTGTCTGCCCTTCTTGTTCTTTCTTTATTTCTCTTGACAAAGCAGACCTAACGCTATGAATGAGACGCTTCAAGTTGGTGGTTGTAGTCCTGTATTCCTGGGATAACTTTTCTAATGCTTTGGACCTAGTGACCCGGTCTTTATATTCAACTTTCGACGAGTTCCAAAGGCAAGGGTGTTGTTTCAGGTCATTTAAAAGACGAAATTTGTCAACTTATTTCAATACATCTTTTGCATCAGGTGATATATCTTGGTTTTCATCGTTTATTTTTTCAATTAGGTCCGCCATCTTTGTTTTCAGCCATTCAGGCAAGCTTTGTCGTCATGACGACTTAGCCTAGCCAATCAGGAGCGGTCTTTAACGATCACATTGTAGCGCAATTGGAAATAATGTTACACGAAGTAGATGCTTTCTCTACTTTATGCAACAAATTTTGAGTTGTGCAACAACGAAACAACAATTTGTAGCGTGGTTAATATGTGCTACATCAATATGAAGCTCGCAACGCAACAATGTTGCACATTTTGTAGCTTGATTTTGTAGCACGTATTACCGCAACTTTAGTTTGATCTTGCTTCCGTCTTCTTGACAGTTTAATAATAGTTTGATCTTGCTTCTTCTTCTTAACAGCTTAATTAATATTCATACATTCTATATTCAAGACGGTGCTATCCTCCCCTTAAACCAATATTTTTCCCATTATACAAATAAATACTGTTTATAGCAGGGACTTAAAATTTGTTTCGCACTTACATCCAAATCCTCCAGAATATCTCTTTCTCTTCGTCTGGCCGATACTGCTTCTTTCTCTTCTCTTTTCATCCCAAGCACTATACGCCAGCACGTGGGTCTACAGTCTTTCATCTGAGCTTCCAGTACATGGCGAAATATTGGAACCTTCAAAAAACAGTGTAACAAAAGTTTAATTTTTTAAAATAAAGTGAAAGAAAAACACTTTTCTTTCGCCACTATCGAAAAATTTCCATCGCCCCATTTATCTTTATACGGCGGCGCAGTTGATGCAGTTGGTAAGATCTCTGCCTTCCAACCACAAGGTCCCAGGTTTGATCCCTGTCTCTACCAAAATTTGAACATTTGCGTGACCTTCTTTACCGCCAAAGCTTACTCAGCTTTCCATCCTTACGAGGTAGGTAAATGAGTACCAGCTTCGGCTGGGAGCTAACCTGAGATGGATTAGTGTCCCGTCAAGCTAGGGGAGTCAAGGATTCTCAACACTAAAGAAACCGGAGATAAGTGCCGGCCCTATGGGCCACTAGACTCGTTAAAGGATTTAGCTACTTATCTTTATACTTCGTGCTCTTTGGCCTAGCTTCACAAACTAAAGCAGATTCTTCTTCGACTGTTTTTGGAAAACTAAAACGTGAGCTACCTGTACTTGCATCCATCTTTCACAAACAGATGCGAAAAAAATTAACTGCGAACAAAAATGCCAAGAGCAGGCCAATTTGAATAATTTACATACTAATTTACAAACAGTACGATAGAATAATATATGTCAAAATTATACAACATTAGAAGGTACTAATTTATACCAAATTCCTCCATTGTCTAATTCTATACATCTGAATTTTGTCTTTTTGCCTCTATGTGTATTGTCTTGTATTTGTATTTGTATTGTCTTTCTTTTCTTTTCTTTTCTTCTCCTTTTTTTTCTGTTGTTTTTCTTTTCTCAATACTAAGCTGTGCTTGACTGATCTAACAATGCCTCAAACACTAATTAGGCTACCTGGCTCGATTAACGTTAAGTTATTCCGGGTAACCTGCTCCTTTTGTTCAGGTCAACCTAAAATTGTATAATAACTTCATATTTATTTATTATCTTTATTTAATGTACATGTTTATTCATAATTGTAAATAATTTTAGCTTCTATGGAGCAAATAAATCTATCTGTCTGTCTGTCTGTCTGTCTGTCTATATCAACATCTTGAGTTTCGGGTTTTATTAGAGGTTCCAAACACCTTGAAAAAAACAACAACAACAACAAAAAAAACACTCGGCCGGACAACCGCGTGCATTCATCTGTTTCTCGGAAATGGAAACCTCAAAAAATATATATATATATAATAATAATACTAATAATGATAATAATAGTAACAATAATAAACTAATAAAAAACCCCTCCCACTTGCAAACTAAAGAGATTTTTTACCGAGTGCCAGGAACCAATTGCTCCATCTATATAAGATAAAGATAGTTTAAACATGACACTAAAAAGCCCCTTCGGGGGATAGTCATTAAGTATTTGCTTGTTTATCTATTTATTTATTTATTTATTTATTCATTTCTTTTCTTTCGGTTGCGATAGTGGCTCATCGTCGAAAGGAAGCCAAAGTGAAACTAAAATGAATTTAGCGCAAGCGAAAAACATCACAGTAAATACCATCGCGAATTCCCAGTCGAAATGAGAAAATTTTGTAGCTGTTCTATTTCTTATGCAATTGTATACAAGTACTCTGTCATGCTTTTATCACATCAAGCTCATTTGAAAAAGTTGTAAATCGCGTTCTGTTGGTGCAACTTGCGAACAATCAGCTCAGTTCATTGTTGTTCACTGCAGTTTGAGTTCGAATGTGAATAGACAGAAAACCTTAACGCGTTTTCGCTGAACTTAACGTTAAGTTTTTGTCTTGTTGATCTCACGAGAAACGATATTGCTCTTCTTTAAACTTATACTTTGCGATTTTATCATATATAACTTTAACAACCAAATATAATATTGCTTTAGTTTAAAAGATCGAGCATAAGTTTTTTGTTGCAAATTCAAAACACACATAATCATGTAATGCACGCCTTGCTTATTTCAATTATTATTTGTTTTTTTTTTGTATTCATTGTATATCTCACCTAAAATATTTCTGAGGTTTAGTATTTTTTATGTATTTACTGGTCGTGACCTAGCAAAGGGATATTTGTGGTTATGTAGACCACCTTGCTGATTGTGAAGAGAACCCTGAAAAAATCACAGGCGTCAACGGCACACTGGAATTTTTCAAGTTTCTTTCATATTAACGTCATTGCTAATAGCCCCGCGCGGTAGAAATTAACCACAGAAATGTTTGTACACCATTAAGTGGATATAATTGACGAACTAAAGTTGACTCGCTGCCAACATGCCGCATGTGTCTTTACAGCTCAGCCGATAAGACATTAGCTGCGTTAGTGTAGCGAGGTCGCTGGTTAGAACCCTTGAAGCTTGAATTTCTCTTCACAATTACTTCATTTGCGTACAAAACCATCGAGATCGCTCTACAACGTCACTGTTTAATTGTAACCGCGATTCTAACTCAGGCACGATATCCTTTATGATGTTGGATGTGGTTTCCGTTTATGCAATTAAATCGTTGAAAACTACTTAAATCTTTTTTATTGCACTTTGTAAAAGACACCGCTTTGGTTTGTATAGTTATAAAATGATAATTCCTTATTAACGTCTCGATTTATTCAGCTATCTCACTAAAGTCTATTTTACGTAAAGGCCGGTTTTGTTGAGAGAGAAAAACTGGAATGCCAAGGAAAAAATCCAGGGTTCAAACCGTGGGAGGTATGGGTACTAACAGCATGATCATCCTGAATCCTCTATATGCTTAGGCAAAAATAAACAAAACACGAAATGAAACAGAACGTTCTTATTTTCAAAGAAACTTCAGACTCATAGTTCATAATCTAGTTGTTTTTTTTTTAAAAAAAGAAACGTCACTTTTCTATAATACAAGAAGATCGACTCAGTTTTCAAACTGTAGTATTAATGTATCTGTCTATCTATAGAGCTGGAAACAAACAATTGTACCATGCAGGTTTGATTTCTATTTTGTAGAATCGGTTCAATTATATACAAAGATTATTGCTGCGGTTTTGTTTTAGTGAAATGCCTTTAACTCCAGGCTTAATGTTCAAGTGTGTAACATAATTATTTTTCTATACTATGGTTACTATTTTCAATTTAATTACGTTTTTGTTATGTGTGACATCACTAAAAGTTCACAAAGCATTGAGTACTAAACAAAATTGATTTCTTTAAAGCTTTTGTTCGAAAAGGTTTTTAAACTGTTTGAAACTTTATTGCTTTATTTATAGTTTTTAGTTTAATGACATTTCAAATTTTTTTTTTTTTATCTGAATAAAGCGCAAACAAATGAAAATTGTTTTTGTACGGTATATTGGAGAGCGTATCATTGATCTTTCACTTATGCAGTAAAGCTTTTTTTCTAATGAAAGCAAACTCAACACAACTATAGATTTTGAAATGCCTTTTAGTAATCAAAAATGATAGTCATCTCAAGTTACGTGACAAGCTCAAAATACTGATATTTCACTGTGAAAAATCCTTGTTATTAAAACAAATTCGTAACCCTAATAGAAATGTTTATCACTGGTAAAACTTAAATATCAAAATCTTTGCGATTTCGTGAGGTTTCCCATGCACAACTACTACTTAAATTGCGACAAATACATGAAGTTCCTTTAATAACATTAATGCTATTAACACAGGTACAATCACAATAATCGTTGTACATATGAATCCTTGAAAGGCGTTGTAAACTTACTCCCAACAGTGGCTTCATAGCCAATTGGCAATAGCGCTGCATGCAACTGTATGCAGCATCGCGAATTTGAATCTCGATTGAATCCTTATTTTTTCGAAACTTCAATTTTGCAACTGCTTCATTTGTAACATAACGGGAAATTTTTCCTAAGTGGCATCAATTGAACCACTAATATTGATCACCCGCTCCGAACAGCTGTGGCTTTAAAGCTCAATTGGTAAGAGCACCGCGGGTATCGTCAAGAACGTTCCATACGATCATTATCTACATTAGTGGTATATACTCACGACCGGCACTTTTTTGTAAAAAAAAGCAGTTTTAAGCGACTTTTCTTGTGAATGGAAAATAAAGAACAATAACAATGAGATCATTTTTGACCCCAAACTGAGAAAAATAAAAAAACGCTAGAAACAAGTCTTAAACAATCGTTTTTGTCACAGAAAATCAGCATGGTCGTAATTGAACCATTTCATATATACGTAAAACACCATGAAACTTGGCACGTCTAAATACTTAAACGTATTGATATAGCAATTTTATCTCTCGTCTCATGCATGCAAATGTAAATTCAGCACATTTATCAAAAAAGTTTCAAAACCAAGATACGTACAGTTGATGATGCCATGCAGTGGCTAGCAAGTGCGCTAACAGTATTAATTGGTTGGGATTGTTTGACTCTGAGACTTTCCCTGTTTCTATTAACCGCATCTTTAAAATTTGGCGCTCTTCGTGTTCCTTCTTACTTCAAATTGTAATGACACCAAACGTGTATCGAGGGTCTAAAAACAAGATTAGCAATAAAAGCACTTTAAAGAAAGAAAAGGAAACTCTTTAATATTAATGGCAGTTTTCTGCACTATAAGTTTTAGACTAAAACTTAGATATATTCAAATACTTAGTCTGTAAGAGAATAAGAGCGTGCCGTGAAAATATGTTTACATAACAAGGATGAAGGTAAGCGATGCAGTTTTCAGTGGTGATGCAATTTTAAAGTGTCTTCCGTTCCAATACATGCTATTGCTGCCGCTGGAGAAATAACTCTCGGCAGACGAAGATTACTTCTAGGATCATAAAAAGGTTTTGTTTTGTTAGATCTATTTATTTTTCTGATATTTGTCTGGTTTTCTTTTGTGGATATTCAATACTCTGGATATACATATATACATGTATGTAGAAGAGCTATGATAGGGGGCTTTGTTAGGGAAGTACTCTAGCAGTTAAACCAAGCTCCAAGTGCTTTGTTTTGACCCTCCTATAAATGCTACCGAAAATAGAGTCTTGATAATGATATAGAATGGTAGCCAAAAGTGTTAAAAAGAAAAGGCCAAAAAGTCTTTGGAATGAATTCTTTGCAAGTTTTTGCATCTACTTGTATCACCTACTATCTAAACCAATACACACTGCAAAGAAGCTTCACCTCAAAAGTGATAAACGCTGTACTGTTTGTCTTTAGAATTTGGTTTAAAATTGAGATTATACTTTAAGAACAAAACTAATTAGCAACAGCAAATGATTAGCGGCAGTGTAAGATCGACAGCTGTGTATATTTAGTAGTAAACATTTATGTATGGAAGTATTCGAGAGATTGTTTTAATCGACCACGAAATGTGGGGGGTTTTGTTCAACAACATCAAAATTTGGCCAATACATTAATAACTCGATATTGTAAAACCAACTCTAGTTCCACCAATAAACATTTCGTTATCTATTAACCACTTTGTTTTTAAACTGTAGGAGTTTTAATTTCCGTTTTCAAGAAAGGATAAAAATCATGATAGGCAGACCACCAGCAGATACTTTTGGCTTTGAAAACGCTGAATATTTTTGAGAAATCAAATAAGCCCTAAATGTTTTGCGTTAGAGACTGAAGCCCCTAAAATCATTCTTTCGTATAATCCTTCACAGTTAACAACTCCGGGGAATTTTGATGCGCAGATGACGTCACAAACCCACAAATGTGAACAGTTATAAATCACCAGTCCGTTTTGCGAGGCCCATTAGTTTTATCTGAAGAACTTGTAAGTGCGTAAAGAAATCGCAGCAAGCATCGAAGTTTTGCAGACCAAAAAAATAGAGTACGTTTAATTGATTCCTATTATCAGTTCTCTTTTCCTTTTTTTTCTTCTTCTTTTAATTGTTGCTTTTACTCTTCTTCTTATTCAAAATATTCTTTTTTGTTTTACTTCTTGCTATTCTCTTTTTTTCTTTTCCTCTACTTTCTCTTTGAACTTTTTCATTTTTCTCTTTGCTTTTCTTTCACAGTTCGATTTAAAATTTAATTTTTTTGTTGAAATTTTAAAATATTTTGATTTTTTCCATTCACTCAATTTTTTTTTTCTCACCGAAACAATTTAAACAATAATTTCAATTTCTATCCGCTAGAAAAGACTCATGGACCTTATAAAACAACGTTTGGCGGAGATGAGATGGGTTTTTCTGCTTGTTTTGCCTTTGTTCTGCTACGCATTAAAGGAACAATCCGCAGACGATGGTAAGAAGTTTGAAACGCAGATAAGTTTTAAAACGAAAATTTGTTTGAAAAGCTAGTACGTTTTAAAGTTGACGCTCGAAACGTCAGTTTCCTTGAATACTTACGGCGATCATTAAACATTTCAACCTAGAGTTGATAAGATGATCATTACAATTACAAATTAAACATTAACATTTACCAGTGCTTAAAAATAGATTTTAAAATTTTATACGAGTACCCTTTTATGGCAGCTATACGAAGATCAAAGGTTGTTGTTTTAAAATGTTCACCTGATTTTGTTTGTTTGTTTTGTCTGTTTTTTTGCTTTTGCTTTTTTTTTTTAATTGAAGAGGCTGCTCGGCGAATAGTTATGTAAGAAAATAAAAACGCGCAAGTTAAACTCAAATTTCGGGCAAAAATTTTCGGTCATCGCCATTAGTTATGTCAGGAGCTGACGTTTCAAACGTCAGCTCTTCGACAAAGTTGGTGAAACTCTGCCAAAAGGTTAACGACTCTAAAAGTCGGCTTTTTCAAATACTAAAATCAATGCATGCCATAACATATTCAAACTTGTCTTAATCAATTAATTTAGCAAGTTATTTGAAAACGCTTTATTTGATATTTTAATTTATGTACGATTGACGAAATATGTTTTTTCTATTAAAAAACTTGTTATCTTCATATTATCTGGGAGTTCTAATATCGTTAAATGACTGGAATTTAGCACGCGTGAACCCGCGCATCTCTTCTTTGAAAACTTGTTATCTTCGCATGCGAAAAGAACAGTACCTCATATTGAAACACCTTACAGCATCACCATATATAGTAACACCTTCACCGTCTTTTTTCGTCTCTAATTTAATCTTAAACTAGTGTCTTATCGATTCTTAAACTGAGATTATTTATCAATCAAATACTGCATCTGTGTGCGGGTTTAAGAACTTCAGACAGAGATCTGTTCATTACACAAAAATGAAATTCGTATCTCCGTGCATAAATATGTATGATGTAATATCATCTGTATATTCTATTCGCTTCGTTCAATGAACATGCAACAATTTGGGGCTTAGTAAAAAAGCTTTTATTTTCTCCTTTTTTAAAGAAGTAAAATGCATTTAAAATGTATTTTTATTTCCTTAGTTAAATAAAAAAAACCTAAAGAATTATCTAATGATTGTTATTTATATCAAATTTTACACCTCGGTCATTTCATTTCCGGCGTTTTGATTGGTTGAATCAGTCTCACTTATCAGCTCATATTCGGTATGATCCTTTACTAAATCTTTTACCAAGCTTCAAAAATTTGCGCGAGAAACTATTTTTTTCCCTAAGCGAAAAGGCGGAAGAAAAATTTTTGTTTTGAATTTTTCCAATCTGAAATCTAATAAAACAACTATTCTTAAAGCTTGTTGTGTGTGATATGATTCATCGAACTGAACTTCTTACGCGTCACGTCGGCAATCTACCACTTCAAATCGAACGTGCGTTCATCAAATAATTGTTCAATATCGGGTTTCTCACAAATATACACACAATATTTTGAAATATCTCTGTCTCTATCTTCATCTTCTTTCTTCGTTTCCAGCTGAGTTGCCAGGTTGGAGCTTCTGTAATTTCGTTCTTCAGTACGTCAGTCTCAGCGCATCCTCCTCACACAGTCCTGCCAGTCCCATATCCTCCTTCAAGTTCTCCATCTATCTCTTTTGCAGCCTACCACGTGGTCTCTTTCCCTCAATCTCCATTCCCCAGGTCTTCTTGGGCGCGCTTTCTTCATTCATTCTCAGAAGATATCGATACCATCCCAGGTACGCTTGGCGAGCCTTAGCTAATATGTTTGTAACACCAACACCAAGCTCCTCTCGTATGTCATCATTTCGCTGTCTATCCAGTCTTGTCACACCTTTGATCCTCCTCAGCATCTTCATCTCAGCTGACTTCAGTTTCCTTTCCTCCTTCTTCCTAAGCATCCACGTCTCAGCTCCGTATAGCAGCGCCGGAAGAATGATTGTTTCTTAGACTTTCATTTTTAGCCTCCTTGGTAATCTCCTGTCATATATAACGCCAGTGCAATCTCGTTCCATTTAATCCAAGAAACACTTAACCGTGCCCTTACATTCTGTTCACTGCCTCCTCGTTCGCTCACCGTGACACCTAGTTAATAACATGTGACAGATTCCGAGCTAAAAAGTTTGGGTTATGGGAACCCAAGATTTGATGAGGTAGTTTTATAGTAGAAATCGATAGTCCATGTCCGGGAAAAATTGATACCCGAGTCAAATCCGACCCAAACCGATGGGAAAATCCAAACTAACATTAACATAACGTTTGCATTGTTGCAGCGGGAGATGGCTGCGGATACGCGGACGTTGGGTTTCTTCTTGACATGTCAACTACCATCTCTAAGAAAATATTTCACAGACAGAAAAAAATCATCCATGGTTTGGCCCGAGCCTTCGATGTGAGCCTCACGGGCTCTCGAGCAGGAGTTGTAGCCTTCAGTAACGACGCTGTTACTAAGATTGACTTCAACCAGCATCCAACAATAAACGAGTTCAATACCGCAGTGAGAAGATTAAGCCAGAAGGGTAAGGAATAAATCGTTAAATAAACGGGAAGGTTGATGAGGTCAAGATAAAGAATCGAACTTGATTCAAGAGGGAAGGAGGAAGGGTATAAATAGAATAGAAAGAAGTTTTGCAATTGAACGAAAAAAATGAGTGGAGAAAAATTGCATTAGGAATAAGAGACGAATTAATTGCTAGAATGATTTTATATGGGAAACAAGCTTGACTGATTTATTTTGGTCTTCTCTTAAAAATAATGCAAAACTATCCCGAAGAATTATTTTTACTCTTAAAACACAATTTTTTCTAATGCCTGACAGTGACACCCTGAATACCCTAGTTTTTCAAGCTCAATTCCCTTCTATTCTCTAGTGCTTTTTACTCGTGGTACCACGAGTCAACGTTTGAGTTCCATTTCTTTTTCTTTTTTCTTTTTTTTTCATGTCGCGATTAGCGATTCGGTCCAGTGATTGCCATATTTGGGATTTGTCCCCGGTCGCACGCGGTTAATGGCTTCAAGGGTTAAAATAACTGAATGTTCGCACTTCAGTCTCAACTCGTACCACGAGTAAAGGCTTAATGAGCCTCTTGTTATATAATAGTTTTATCTCCTCCGTTTTTCAAGCATTTTAAGATAACTGACAGTGTTATATTTTATATTTTTTACAGAAAATTTTAACCACTATTTGTTATTGTTTTGTTTTATACCAGGACGTAAAACTCGCATAGACCGTGGCATTGATGAAGCAACCATGATTCTTTTCAATGAAAGATACGCACCCAAGTTGAATTTAGACCACCAAAAATTTCTCTTCGTAATAAGTGACGGGAGACAATCTTTAGTGGACGGAAGACAACCAAACTTAAGGGCAAGAACATGGTTAGTGTTTTTGATTATCTTGCCAGTTACGCTTTGGTTAGAAAACCGTTTATAAAAACTTTAACAGTAAACAATTTTGGAGCTAATCAATTAATTCCATTAACTAAAGACGAGAGCATTTAACTTATGAACTAGTGTATCTAAAAGATAGTAATGCTGCGTCACATTTTGCTCATAATGTAAATCTTTGATGCAGTTATTGGAATAAGATTGAAGAGAAACCCTTGCCATCCAAGTGATATTCTCTAGTAGCTACTGACAGATAATTGTGAAAACA
>JAOEHV020349519.1:0-11196 GCA_025447995.2 Isaurus tuberculatus | reverse complement strand
CAATAATAATATCAACAAAAATCATTGACGTGACTCTAAATTTTTTCATTCATCCATCTTCTGCACGCTTGAGAAGAGTGACAATTTTCAGTTTCTATAATAGTTGTTAATGTCTCGCAATACTAAGCAAAACTGTCTTGGGGGGGGGGGGCTTAATATATTTCTGGCTTCAAAAAGGAGGGTCTTATGAGAGAGGGGGGGGGGCTTAATAGGGAAATTACGGTATATAAATATCGTTGTGTTTCTGCTTTTAACTTAAATCCTTCTTATAACCAGTTCAAACAAGGGTGAATGACCAAATACTAGAAGAAGAATAAACAAGCTTAAGCTTGTAGTATTTGGTCAACAACATTATTACCATCTCTTTTATGTTTACTCTAGCCTCTAGCAACTGGTGCTAAAGTTGTCATTGAACCCATTTTAGTTTTTGCGGCTATGACGTCTTGGTCTTCGTCGTTGATTATATTTGTTGTTGCTGTTGTCGTTGTGGGCGTGGTTAGCTCCGCTGAAGTTTAAACACTCGAGTGAACTTCGTTTTCTCCAAAGTTTACTCAGTTTCCATCCTTACGAGGTCATTAAAACGAGTACAGCTTCTTCTGGGAGTTAACCTATGATGGATTATTGATCCGTCCAGAGGCTCCATTTAGCCACTAGGCTCTTAAAAGGGTTATGCTATATTTTGGTTTAATGGATTTTAATGTATACCATTACCTAACAGAGAACAGCAAGCAACAGATAGTGTTTCTGTCTACGATTCGGATGTCAGTTGCAACACCCGCTGCTACTTTGAAAGACTGGAATTTGAGCCTGTTGATCTAGTTCTCAGTGTTAACCGTTCAGATGGGCCTCTTCCGGACGAGCTTCAGGAGCTGAAAGATAGACTGGAAATACCTAAGATAATGCCACCTCGGGTGGACAATGCTAAAGTGAGATTCGGTAAGAATAAATCAAAGTGAGTTAGATTGAATGAATCAAATAAGATAATTTTTGCCCAGTCTTATGTGCGCGCATTGAAACATATTAATAAACATAATTAAAGAAAAAAGATGAATGAACAAACTTCAGAGCTTTCAGATGAATTATAGTGTATTTTAATGTTTTAGAATTTTAATTTTGTAACTTGTTTGATTTAAAGTTGTTTTTTTTTTGCAGCTAGTTTTCTACGTACAAAAATCTACTATAGGTCACCAGAGTCGGTCCTAAGGGATGTAAAGCATCATTATCTGAAGGTACGTGTTTTTTTGTCGCCACACTCAAACTACTTGAGTAATACAACATAGCTAATGCTTTTGGGATGTGGCTTAAGTAGTAATTACAAGTAAGGTTGTACATACGTACTAGTATCAAAACTTGCAGCCACTAATATGGATACTAAGGCCACGTTGGTAGCGGGCATTACCCCTTAAATCTACCGTAAATAAAAGTGAGCGTGATTGTTAGCAACCATGGACAGCTGAGTAACAGCTAATTACAACACGGCTTAATGGGTCAATCAGCCATCACGAACAAGACTTTGAACAGAAACTAGATTCGCACAACATACCATTTTTACTGAATAAGAAATTTGGCGATAATTTCCAGAGAGTCAGTCATTGCCACCGACAACAATTCTTCTAATAGCAGTAGTAAACTTGGTGTTTAATGGATGTAAAAATGGATTGTGTGTAAATAAAAACATATATATATATATAATGATACCAGTTTGTACAGG
Source organism: Isaurus tuberculatus (assembly GCA_025447995.2). Lineage (NCBI taxonomy): Eukaryota > Metazoa > Cnidaria > Anthozoa > Zoantharia > Zoanthidae > Isaurus > Isaurus tuberculatus. The sequence continues at coordinate 9,485 of JAOEHV020349519.1, read as the reverse complement.
TTAATATCATAAAACGTTAAATATTCTTAAAATTTATCTTAATTTTATAAACCGTTGGCAAACTATCGTAGAATATTTTTGTAAATAATCTCATATATAGAGTAAACATTATTAAAAGTATTCATAGTTGTCATTATGTCTGTTGATCGTTAGATGGTTTTTAAAATTTATAAAACTAGTTGTTTGATTGTATGTATCAATAAATCTACCTAACATTGATTAGAGTTTTTGATAAAACATTTCCTAAACCTATCAATAACAGCAACCCTCACGACTACTCTAAGCTAGAAGTTTATACGGCCACATGATCTAGTCGGTTGGTCATTTATCAGCTCCTTACACTACTTATGGCGATGGCTATAAAATTTTCAAACTCCAGTTGTCCAATTTATGCGTTTTACTTATTAATTTTGCTGACGCTTTTAAATCTTTATTTAAAGATAACCAACGAATAAGATCTTTTAACTCTTCAAATTTTCATTGTATTGCTTATCAATCATTGATTATGTTATGCCAAAGACAACAACAATTGATGTGTGTTTCTTGCAGGAAGTTGGCTTGCAATCAGCCAAGATTCTAGGGTCGCTACACCTTCTGGGTAACGTGACTGAACTAAAAACAGATTTGGCCGAGGGGTTAAACGAGTTGAAAGAGACTGGTGACTATGCCGGTTTCATGCGCAATATGAAGAAAGGACTATCGAAGTCGTACCAGAAGGTAAGCAAGAACTTCGAATAACATTCTTAAAAAGTTCATCAAGAATTAAGGCTATAACTAACGTCTCCTGAAATGTTTTACAAACAGGACTTTTTCATCTCATAACAAGTGTCTTTAGATACAAGCAAGTGGCGGGCATGCTAATTTGCAAACGCTTGACAACCAGTTGACGTTGAAATGCAATACCACTGTTGTTTTTCCATTTTCTAAGTTCTGTGACTCGATTGACTTTGATATACTTGCAAGGAGTTCTGTTTCATTGTTGGCGACGCATTTCAGTGCTTGAAAATTTTTTTCATATCTTATATTGGTCGACGTGGACCAGAAATATTTGTAAAATCAATGACAGATAAAAAAAACTGAAACAATATTCGGAATTCATCGTCAAATTTTTTATGGTCGTACGACATTAAAGAAGGCTTAGTCAACGTGAACACTGTACGTTCTTATTGGCTATAATCTCTCAGGATTACACATGTTCATATCTAAATATATTTTGGTCTGTCACAGGATGTTCAGAGTTACATGTTAGATTCCAAAATATTGGGTAATGAATTCTCGTTTAATTTGTTTTCAGAGCCTGACAAGATATTAGTTCATAACTCTTAATAGGTGTTAACTTTCCTAATTGACATGGTCGTATTAAATTTTTAGATAATGTTAACGGTATTGATGTTCAAAGGTTATAATGAAGCTGTTACTGAATAAAATAACAATATTAATTTTAGTTCAATTTATAATGCTTTCTTCAAATCCTAGTTCACAGACTCCTGGTCGGTGGCCCTTACAGGCGGTGCAAAGTCTGGCAGATCCAGTGTTGACGAATCATATCTCAGTTCACCAGGCAAAATATCTTCCCCAGGAAGTGTGGTGAAGCAACAAAAAGGCCAAGAATTTCTTCGTCGGTTAAAGCTCGACCTTAATGAACCACAAGAAAATGAACAGTAAGATGGATGTAATATCTTTACAGGTCGAATATGAATATCTTTGGCCGCAATGTCACCTACTGTTTCTCTATTTTCATAGAACTTCAATGAAGTTGCTCCGCTGAGCTTTTTTCTCTCATTAATCTCTGAAAATCATCCATCGGTCAAAAAGATTCTAATCCCGTGCTTTGGATTATATCTCGCAAGTTTTTAAATTGGTAGCTAGATATTGTTCATAATAAATAAATTTAACTAGAAGTTTTCGTTTGAAAAGTCTTTCAGTAGCGTACACTTTTAATGTTGCAGGTTTCTGTGTTGCCTAAAGCTTCGCTATGAAAACCCGGAGGACCGATTGAATGCAGTAATTTCCAGCCATACGCTTTACCTCATGAGAGTTGGACCTCCCATGGCCCAACAGGTGGTGCTGCAGTTGAAATTCAAGTCAATTCTGAAGGCACAGTACAAATGTGTAGGTTAGTGACAAAAAGCGGATTGTTAGTTTTTAATTGTGTACAGTAGTTATGTATTGTCTTTGTAATGTTTTGCTAAATTGGTTTCCTGATTCATACAGAGAGTAGCAATAAGCTAAGGTTCCAGATAGGGCTGCAATTTTATCTGTCTTTTCATTCGGACGGGTGCTTATCAAGAATTTGGGGGCTCGACATACTAGGTTTATCCGGAGAAAATCAATCATTACAGCTTTACTGCCAATAGGGTTGTGCTATAACCGGCAGGGGGTGTTTTTTTTCAGGATGTGGTTTATGTTTTTGACGTGCTTTTTGTCTCCAGGAAATGGATTTAAACAAAAATGTTGGATGCCATCCCCTTTTGTACCCATCTCCTCTCACACGGGCTTAACATTGTCTGATGTATCAGAAACCTTTGAGACATTCCACGCGAAATCAGCTGCGAGTGATTTTAAATATTCTTAACACGTCGATGTCTTTTAAAATGAATACCAGCTAAACTGCAATGGATTAGTGTCCCGTCCGAGTCACTTAACATTAAGCCTGGTTTCCATATGATCTGTAACGATCGGCGACGGTCGGCGATACTGTCTGCGTCATGTTATCGACATATAGAAACACTCAAAACGTCGTCTGGGACGGTCTGTGACACACGATCTGAATGATCGGAAGAGTAGAACTTGATTCTACTTTCCCGACTGTTACGATCACGCCGACAAAGAAAGATTTTAATGGGAACGCATGTCTGGGCCGGTCTACGGCATCGCCGACATATCGTTGTTCCTCTTAAATCACGTGTTAGTAACTGCCTAATGAGAACTAAGATGTTTGTCGCTATTTTCTCTCCAAGTATCTGCGATCGTTAAAACGTTATAAATGGAAACATACGTCTGTTGTGTCTGCAGCCTTCTGCCATCTTTCGATGCAGATTGTTTCCGATCGTGTCGCAGATCATCGCAGACCCTACCGATCATATGGAAACCAGGCTTAACAGAAACCGAAGATAACATGTTTAGCTTTTTTTTTTGTCAATATTTAATTTTGGAAACAATTACTGTAATAAAAACCTTAGTGAAGATCTGTGAATGAATCACTAATGAATCACCCTTTAATTTTGACACTAAATTCCTTCCTCTTGCAGATGATCAACACTACCTGGAGCTCGTCACAAGGCTCTCTGGAACAAAAAAACTGTCCATAGCTTCTCGTGACCCGGCCGATAGTCCATTGGCTCGCTGTGACTCCATGAGTATCGCTTCTCGGGTACGTGGTGTTGTTTTAATACATTAGACATCTTTTCTGGTTTCGTTACGTTTATAATGAAAGAAGCCGAGACAGAAAGTAATTATTGTGTCATTAGTTTTTTCATTCATTGTTCTTTTTGTTATTTTTAAGTCATGTTTAGGAAGCTGATGAAGATTTAGGTTTGCATTTGTTAGGCTGGAAACATATTATATGGAAGAAAAGCTCAGACTTCTGCAAACTTCCCTTTTCTGATCCCTAAAGGCAATTGTAATAGGGAAGACCAAAGACCACCTGGGACAGCAGAGGCAGAACTGAGTACAGGGTTTTCTAGGAAAGAGGGTTCATGATGGACGATGTTGGAGATTTATAGCGGAGGACTAAAGTACCCAGTAGTGCTAATAGGAGAGATGAAGATTAGTATATTGATTGATTGATTGATTGATTGATTGAAGCGTTGTGCTTGTGGGATGTGGCATAAATAGAAAATACAAGTCAGGTAGTACATACGTACTAGTATCAAACTTGAAGCCACTGATATGGGCACTAGGCCACGTTGGTAGCGGGCATTACCCCTCATGAATAAAGGTGAGCCTGATTGTTAGCAGCCATGGACATTGATTGATTGATTGATTGATTGATTGATTGATTGATTGATTGATTGATTGATTGATTGATTGATTGAATACACTTGCGGACAGTTTATCACTGTTGTATATTTGGGCTTCCTTTGTTCTTATCCCAAGGGCCTGGTCTTTAGTGGTGACCAGCTATCGGGTTTTGAATTCGAACTCAAGCAATCACTTCCTGAATATTTTAACTCCCGGTGGAAATCACTCGACTATACCCCTCTCTTGGGTGGAGCTTAGAGTTATGGTTAAAATAGATACGCTTTAGTTAAGAGAGGTGATAGTTTAGGGATCAAAAGAAATCAGGTTTATATTTTAACTGGTACGTTGTTGTTGAAGTTACCAGCAATATTGAACCGTGTAGAGTGCACCTTTGAAATAGTCTGCGTTTTAAAATCAACTTGGAAGGAAATTCTGTAAATTTGTTGTAACGAGAAGCATATTAAGACCTAAAATGAAGTTTTACTATTAACTGTTAAATTCCTGCTCCCATTTGGTTCGTAACAGCTGCCTTGTCATCTAGGAAATCTTTCTGAAATTGGCCCTTAGAGCACATTTATTATGTGTTTAGAATGTGTTCTACGTTTCATTTTCACACCTCCAAAAGCAGCAAAAAAACAAAATGACGGTGTAGCTACGTGAGCCTCAAATAGAAAAAATCATCAAATTCCTTTGTTCATCCAAGTGGAATACGACCTAATACTATGTGATGTAGTCCCTTGAATAAAATAAGCTAATACTTTGATTGTATTATTGTTGTTCTTTGACAGGCATCTGACAAAATTAACGAAGCTATTAAAAAGTTTGATGAACTGGAAATCAGCTGAGAGGCAAAGACAGGATCGCGCTACAATCAGAGAGTTTGAGAGTACAGTGGTTGTATGACAAGATTTATCCCCTAAAGCCAGAATAAGCTAGGATTACTTTGATGTGTTTCTTAATAATTTCAGTTCAATAATGCAAACATTTAAAGTTCAAAATCGAATTATAAAAAATCAGTTCTAGAGACTAAAGAATTTTATTTAAAAAATCAATTAATTTTGTTTTGTGTATTTGAATTAATGTGAGTTATATGACGAATCAGAGGCAGTTATTTTTGTGCAAATATCAAAGAATACAAAATATAATATTTTGTAAAAGACCTTTACAATATATAAGTTTAAGGTATATTTATTTGAATTACCTACTTCCCAATGTAATGTACGCTGACCAATGAATGTGCGAATGTATTTTATGTAATTTTGATCTATCAAAATATTACTATATACATAAATAGGAGTGTAAGCGTCTTTGTACTTTACAAACACCAGAGTGAAAAATTTTCAAATTATGCACAATTTAAGTAATAATTAATTATTTTTCGCTAATTTGAAACACCCTGATTCCGAAATACGTAATGAAAAATAGGTAAAGAGGTTTAAAATTCGTTTTTTTTACCCCTCAACGTCGCTAAAAAGGCCTCAATGATGTATCCGGAGACGGATGACGAATCGAGGTCTGATGACGTAGCCAGTGGTTCCAAAGCGGCGTTGTTTTGTCTTTTCCTTCTTATCTTGGACGTTGCGATTATTTCGATGAAAGAGTGTTGGACAATTTGGCCTCTGGTTGAGAGTAATTTTCACCTCCCGTCTTTTTCTTCTTGGCCTTCATTACAGTCAAACGTTTGGAACCACTGGCTACGTCATATCTGTTGAAATCTGAGCTTTTAGCAGAGCGAAAAGGGAGACACAACAAACCACAGATTTTGAACTTTCAAACCGTTGAAAACAACACATAAAAGAATTATCACTCGTTTAGAATGAGATATTTTTGGATAAGAACATATACAAGCAATTTATGAAAAAAATACTTTTATTCCATATGTACTTTAAATAGTAAAAGTTATTGAAAACGCTTAGTAGACCTTAGATAATTAAGGGCTTTGAAAGCGGTGTACGCAATTTCGCTAACTAGAAACACACAAAACTAGAGCCCAGATCTTCCGTCTTAACAGCTATCGAGAATCAATGCTGTTTACTAGGATCCAGTTACACATCGGGTACTTACTGTAATAAAATGATACGCTACGTCGATGTTTCTAAAGAAACAGTTCGATAAATTTGTAAGTTTGACACCGCAAAGAATAAGAAAAACTGACTTTTCGGACTAAAGTGACACTTCACTCCGACGAAGGACTTTAGTCCGAAACGTCAGTTTTTCTTATTCAATTTACGGTGTCAAACTAACAAATTTATCAAAATGGGTACTTACTATTTAAATAGAAGAACCGTTTAAACCGGGTCGTAGGATTTTTCCATTTATGGTAAGAAAGTGCGGTAAAAGTGGAACGCATTTGGAAATGACCCGTTTTTATTGTCATTTTTCAACTACCAAAACATTTGGTTTTCGATCTAAATTACCGGAAAATTTGGTTAATGGTTAAGCAACCGTGTCTCGTGATTCTAATTTGAGAAGAGTGTCCGAGTATACCCACTCAGAGCTGTTGTTAGTAAAATAGCCAAATTGATGTTTGTCACGTGTTACAATCTCAACCATTGAGATACTACAAGACGTTTGACACTTGGAAAACAATAAAACGAAAGTTGTGTGTGGGTGTGACATAATTTGTTAAAACGAAAAAAATTGTGAGAAGTGACCTTATGAATAGGTGTGGGCAATATTATTTAAGAAGAATGTAAAAAATGAAAGATACTGCAAAAGTGTATAATCAAGAGTTTATGATGAAAATAAATTTACTTATATTATTTGATTAGTCGACTCTTGTATTTCCCAAAGTGCAACCGATTGGATCCCAATTTTGTTGTTAGTCAGCTGTTTGGTAATAGCGAAGTAAAATAGAGCTGTAGTTTCAAAAAAACAATGTTCTCGGATTCGAGACAAATTAAGGGTTTTGAAAAAATATATCCTTTGAGGCAGCGTGTGGCGGTCACGCGATGTATTTGATTATGTTCTAGACTGTTTGGCGCTGTCGTTTTCTCCGTTTGAACTTGTTTGCAACGATTCTGGCCAATAAGTCCATGAACTCGAGTACTGTGAGAATACTGGCACCCAAGAACAAACCAACTTGACCGCCAATGTCACCTGTGAACACATGAAAACCGCAATTATTTAAAAACAAACATAAAAAAGGTATATTCAGTTACTCTTATTTAAACACACATGCCTTACTCTCATATTTTTGATCCTTAGGAAAACAACGGACAGTTTACACACTGAAGTAAACATAGATGACGACAGAGACTTGTACATCGGCAAACATTCATTTACCAAAGAAAAATGCTAGCAATATCCAGAGGTACACAAATAAACTTACTGCAGATGCATACTTGCGGCCCTATGCCCCACTGGGGGCTATAAGGACTGAGAGAGAGATGCATACTTGCACTTACCAAACAAACTTTCCTGGTCGTATGCCTGTCGTTGACTTATTAGAGTAATTTGCATTTCTTCAAAATAGACGTCAAATTCCAAAAAGTTGTCCCTAGAACAAAGTTAAAAGGAAGATTTTAGATTTTGTGATTGAAAACGGTTATAGCCTATGAGAATGACCAAACATTACGGTGTTTTCAAGACACTAAAACTTTGTTTGCGCCATCTTGTTCCGCCATTTTGACTATGGTTACTCACTTATTACGTCAGATGGATCAACTCACGTGGTATTAAGGTAGTTTTTTGCCGCGCGGCAGATTACAAAAGGTTTTCAAAACTTTTCGGGCTATTTGGAGCGCTAAAATTCAACAAAAAAGTTAATGTTTTCAAATTTTAATGATTTGTTGTTTTATAACGTCTATATTCGTCTAATTTATTGAGAAATTGTTTTCATTTTATAGGCACTTAAATTGAATGTTGAATCTCGGAATAAACAGATTACGTCACGTTCTAGCCTCGCCAGACACGTGGTGATGTGCGTCAATCACCTTACAATAATCTGCTTTAATCAGAATCTTCTCTTTAATCAGTTATCAGTCTTTCACGATGCAAATTGGGATGCGAAATGTACAATTGAAACTAAGCATTGACACTTAAATAACTGAAAACACCAATTGAATCTGAGAAAAAATATAAATTTTACTGCTCCGTGCTTTTTTAAACTAAGCGATGTAATAATCGTTTTCTAAACGCTTAATTTTCATGTGCAGATAAAATACCAAAGAACGATTCAGTCTAAAATGAATGTAACCAACAAATATATTAAGTCCAGGCACACCAAGGAGACGAGTTCATGAAAAATTTGAAGCATATTAATTTTATTTAAAAGTACGATGACATAATGAGAATTTGCGATATACCAAAAAAAAATCGAAAAAAGTTTTATGCCTGTGCCCAAAATCTTTACTTTAGTCCATTACGCTACGTAGCTCACACCTATTCTTTTTTGATGTAGGAATGAACGATTATCGAAGATATAATGACGATGATGGTATTGAGGATGCTGATATGATGGTAATGTTAGTTATGACGGAGATCCTGATGACGATGATGGTATTAAGGATGCTGATATGATGGTAATGTTTGTTATGACGGAGATCGTGATGACGATGATGGTATTGATGATGCTGATATGATGGTAATGTTAGTTATGACGGAGATCCTGATGACGATGATGGTATTGAGGATGCTGATATGATGGTAATGTCGATGATGACAATTATGGTAATGCTGATACTAACGATGATGGTGGTTATGATATCGTTGGTAGTGCACAAAATTTATTTGTTCAGAACAATCGTTTAGCTCTTATACACATATAGGTTTCTTTAAAAAGGTCAGCCTTGGTTCTTCTGATTAAATGGTTTTTCACTCGGACACTACATTAAAAATATATTACAGCCGACTTTGATCTTTCTCTTTTTTTAATAGAAAATAATCGAATGAAAATGATTACAAAGATATTTGCACAAAGTAATTTTGTGAACGCACCTTAAATAATGTCGCATGACGTCTTTCTTGACGTGCTTTCTTCGCGCCAAAACCTCGGCGAAGTGTTTTGCTGGAGTTTGTGCATACGAGAGTTGTACCTGATATTTTGTTATCTCACACGGCACTGGACACTCGCAGATGTTGCTTTCGTTACGAAATATTTCTGTAAATAAAAAAATAAGCGAGCTGAATTTTCTAAAAACAAAACAAGGTAACAAAAGACATCTCAAGCGGTGAAGAAACGCTTTAGAGAAGAAATTTTATAGCTATTAAGTTACAAAGAAAATAGCCAAGGTAAGGTAAACCCCTTAACGATCTTAGTGCTGTTTTCTGTAGATTTATGCAGGTGAGAGTTTATATGACTCCCCCTGAACGGGACACTAATCCGTCATACGTTAGCTCTCATCGGACACTGGTACTCGAGTACTGTGGCAGCTTAGGCGGAAAGGTCACATAAATGTTCAAATTTTTTTTGTAGAGTCCGAAATAGAACCCGAAAAGTGTCCAAAGCTAAGCTAGCTAAATCCTTTACGAGCCTAGTGGCCCATGGAGCCGGCGCTTATCTCCGGTTTCTGTAGTGTTAA